>JADLZK010003000.1:0-110167 GCA_015847255.1 Hyparrhenia diplandra
GAGAGCATATATGTATATATGTATCTAGGGCGGCTATGGATTATTCGAGATAATTACTTTTCCAAATAGCTACTTTGTCCAACTGGATGCCTTTTAGCTTCTCCAAAAGGCCAAAAGTCACCGCCGATTTTCTAAAACCCGCAACTTACAACAGTTTTTTTTAAAGTCACACTCAACGAAACACATCTATAATATCTTAGAAGGGGTGCTTATAAGAATGTAATTTTTATCTGTTATCATGATAATTCATCGTTGGTAAAAAAATAGGAAATGGGAAAGAAGGGTGAATAGACACACTAAGCGTGCGTTTGGAATGAGGGGTGATGTGGGCTAGGGCAGATAGGACCCAAAATTGACAGTGCTTAGTTGAAGGATCAGGTGGGTTGGGTTTGTGCCCCATATGTAGGAAATATGCCATGTAGATGCAGCTTCAATCAATTTCTTAGAAACAAAGGAATTAGAGTGACCCACTTTACTCGTCACGCAACATGCTATGTGAGGTGGTGGCGGAGCTCCTGTGCGTGTGAGCAACGCCTTTTACGCAAGTGACCGAGACCTCCTCCTGCTGGTGGTGGCGGAGCTCCAGCGAGCAATGACTACAGAGCTCCTACGGGCAGTAACAATGGAGCTCGAGGAGCTAGTCCCAAAAAAGATGGAGGCGGTCGTGGTCACGCTCCCGTGGGTGGTTAGTGGTATAGGGTGTGTCTACTCGGCATGCACGACAGCGCGAGATGGCCTAAGGAGCCCTTGGCCGGCAACAAGAGAGCAGAGGATGCAACAACCACATTGACGCTCAACTCTCAACAGGGGCAGGGAAACGGAAAAGACAAAGGAATCGAAAAAAAAGAAGAAGAGCTAACAATATGACGTGTGATGTTAGGGATTCAATCCCACTAAATTCCATCCATTTATATTAAAACAAAAATTTGGTTGAACCTATCTAAAAAATAGGGTTTGTTTCAACCCATCTTCTTTGATCCTAAAACGAAACGCATGCTAACATTATAGAAGGTGATGTTATTGAAAACAGGAGTGAATAGAGACATCGACAGACATCAGGTAATTTTTTATTTTTAACATCAGGTAATTTTTTATTTTTATGCCTGTTATTTATCATTGGTATAACTGATGAGAGAGACTCAGGTAGTGGTACATACAATAGTGAGGTTGGAGTGAACAAGACACCGACGGGAGAGAGAGAGGGACAGGGTTGGAGATAGACCGTGGAAGGTGGAACCCGATCTGACCCAAGGAAAGCGAGTCAACCCAACCCAACCCACCACCACCCCCGAATCCCAAACGGAGGAGGGCGGGGGCAGGTGGCGATTCGGCGATTCCCCTGTCACCGTCCGCCGTCCGTCGTCTCCATCCCCTTCCATTTCCGGCGAGGGTCAAGGCAGGCCTCTTGTTCTTGCTCTTGCTCTTGGGGGGTGGTTTGAGAGAGGGAGAGGAGATGGCCGCCGCGGCGGTCTTGGCGCTGCTCACGGTGTCGGCGCTAGCGGGGGCAGCGGCCGGCGGTGATATCGTCCACCACGACGACGAGGCACCCAAGATCCCTGGATGCAACAACGATTTCATCCTGGTAAGATGAGAAAGACTTCGTCTTTCCCCCAACCCACGCCCCCTAATTGAGCAGCTGCCCCCATCACTTCATACTGAAATAGATTCTCCATTTCTTCCTGCTATAAGGTAAAAGTGCAAAGCTGGGTCAATGGCAAAGAGGATGATGAGTTTGTTGGTGTCGGTGCTCGCTTTGGTCCAAAGATCGTCTCCAAGGAGAAGCACGCGAACCGAACTAAACTTACGCTGGCAGACCCTATGGACTGCTGCTCTTCTCCAAAAAACAAGGTGACTTTTTTTATCCTACCGCAACTTCAAGCTACTGCAATCTGTCTCCCAACTGCCCAGTGATTCCATCCGCTAAATGCTTCATTCTCGTTCTAGGTTTCTGGAGATGTTCTTTTAGTTCAAAGGGGCAAGTGCAAATTCACAAGGAAAGCAAAGTTTGCTGAAGCTGCTGGTGCTTCTGCTATAGTAATCATAAACCATGTCCACGGTGCGTTGAGTGCTGTCTTGTTTCCCTATCTATGACTCATTGACTTGTGGCATTGCTTCTTGTAAAAAAAAAATATTAGGGGAAATTGATCCATACCATTAAAAGATCCTGACTTTGGAAAAATGCCATCAAAAGATTCAACTTTTAGAAAAATAGCATTGAAAGGTTGCTCTGTTGTTGATTCCTACCATTTTGTTAGGTTGCCGTTAATTTGCTCAACTTGCTTGTAAGGACAAACAAAACAGGACTCGCAGAAAGGCTGCCATGGCCTTATCCACGGTCATCGGTGGGCAGCACCACCACTACTCGCGTCGGTCCTGCCTCTCCTTGCTCTTCATCTCCATAGCATCAGCTACTCACATCGGTCCGAGCAGTAGACGACGCGGCGAACAGGGCATCAGTATGGACGCTGGCACGTGCGCGCTTGTGGCCATCCAGTTCTGTAGCAGCAGGCGGGCTAAGCGCCTTGAGCCAGATCCGTCCAGGAAGATGGCAGTGGGTGATGACTTTAGTTTGAGGCGGCAGCGCTGCGACGGGGACATAGCATGCAGCTGCGGAGTCTAATAACGAGCAGGCGAGGGAACAGCCTACAGGGAGAAGGCACCAACAGGTGCTAGAAGCCGCGCGGCATGATTTGGGTGCATGTGCGTGCTTGAGTGTTTTTCTTCTTTGAGCGATTCTCATTTTCTATTTGACATGGATGGTAGAAACCAATATTGGAGTAACATTTCGATGCTATTTCTCTATATCTTGATCTTTCAATGGTATTTTTCTAAATCTTGGATCTTTTAGTGCTACAGATCAATTTTCCCCAAAATATAACGTATCATCCTAGCCATTTTCCTTCAAAACACCTTGCATTATGTTTTTTTAGGGTATTAAAAAGATCATCTTGTATTAGTATTTGGTTTCACTAATTCTATCATGCTTATTACTCTACAGAATTGTACAAGATGGTCTGTGAAAAGAATGAAACCGATCTTGACATAAATATACCTGCAGTTCTCCTGCCAAAAGATGCAGGTTCTGCTTTACACACACTTCTTACAGACGGTAATGCAGGTAAAATGATAACTCACTGTTGTCACCAGCATTTTAATTTCCTTGTGGAACATAAGGGTGTTAACAGCCCCTTCACATTTATGTGGACTCGTCATAATTTGGTTGTTTGTGCTATCTGAAATAGCTTGCCACTTATTGATTTATCCTTGTCTCTTAGTTTCTGTGCAGCTGTACTCTCCAGATCGTCCTGTAGTTGACACTGCAGAGGTGTTTCTATGGCTTATGGCTGTTGGCACAGTGCTTGGTGCTTCCTACTGGTCAGCATGGAGTGCTAGAGAAGCAGTTATTGAACAAGAGAAGCTCCTCAAGGTTCTGATCTCTATGCCATGACACTTGCTCCAATACAGCTGCAACTTTTTTTTTTGAGGAAAATTATAGCTTATACTAAAAAATGATGTACTGACAAATGCACTTATTTTTAAGGATGGCCATGAAAGCCTACTGAATGTTGAGGCCGGAGGTTCTAGTGGCATGGTAGATATCAACGTGGCATCAGCGATAATGTTTGTGGTGGTTGCGTCATGCTTTTTAATAATGCTTTACAAACTGATGTCTTACTGGTTTGTGGAGCTACTGGTGGTAATCTTCTGCATCGGCGGTGTAGAGGTGCATTTCTATCTGTCAGTTTACATTCAGAAACATAATTTGAAATACATGTTCATGTTGTTATCATATTAACTGCAGTTGGTTCACTGAACCAGGACTGGCTTTACTAATTGATTGCTGAGCGAACTGTTGTTGGAGTTAGTCCTTTACTACTTTTCCTTTCTTGATATAAAGCCTTTGTTTTTGTTTATGCAGGGTCTGCAAACATGCTTGGTGGCTCTGTTATCAAGGTACAGTGGGTTGCCTTCGGGATTTGTTTCAATCAACCATTCTGTTCAAGATCCTTGACAGCCAAGCTGAATTTTTTTCACTAAACAAATACTAATGTTGACTAAATTGTGGAATCATTCAGATGGTTTAAACCTGCTGCAGAATCTTTTGTGAAAGTACCATTCCTTGGAGCTGTTTCACATCTTACTCTGGCAGTTTGCCCATTTTGTGTTGCATTTGCTGTTCTGTGGGCTGTTTTTCGCCAGCTTCCCTTTGCTTGGATTGGGCAAGACATTCTGGTGAGTGTCACCATCTGTAGTATTTGATGCCTCCCAGCTTAGTTGTGAGATCAACTGATTCCAGAGTCCGCACTTTCAGGGTATTGCATTGATAGTTACAGTCATCCAAATTGTCAGAGTACCTAATCTGAAGGTACTCAAACCGCTCTTGATTTTTGTCTTTCTTTCTCTCGCTACAGCTTTTCTTGATAATAGTTGAGGTACGAGTTTTGTTTACCTTGTTGCCATGATCAGGTGGGTTCAGTTCTTCTCAGCTGTGCCTTCCTGTATGACATCTTCTGGGTGTTTATCTCCAAGAGGTGGTTTCATGAGAGTGTGATGATTGTGGTAAGCATGTAAAAGGGGATTCTGATATTTGGTGGGTCAATGGTGTCCTGAATTTGCTGGTTATAACATGTTGGTTTCTTCTGATAGGTTGCACGAGGCGACAAGACTGACGAGGATGGTGTGCCCATGCTGCTAAAAATCCCACGAATGTTTGATCCATGGGGTGGATACAGCATCATTGGCTTTGGTGATATCCTTCTTCCTGGTCTTTTAGTTGCTTTCGCGCTAAGGTAAGTCCAGTCTGTGACCTGGCTTTTTTCATGTGAATTAGAGTGATAAGTTTGTTGAATTGTTTGCTGTTCAGATATGATTTTGCTGCAAAGAAGGGCTTTCGGTCTGGTTACTTTTTATGGGCAATGGTGGCCTATGGCTCTGGTAAGTTTGAGTGGATGAGCGTTAGCCAGCGCAGCAGGCACAGGATTGAACCGTGTTTTCTTTTCCCTTGTGGACATTAACTGGCTATTTCTTCTGTGGCCACATAATCAGGACTTTTAATCACATATGTTGCGTTGAACCTGATGGATGGGCATGGCCAACCTGCCCTTCTGTACATCGTGCCTTTCACACTTGGTAATGAACATGGCTAGCTTGAGACTCTAGTGGATGCATGTGTACATTATGAACGTCCAAGCATGCCATCGTGTTGCCTGATGCATATTTGTGGATGTGTTTTGTTGGTACAGGCACCTTGATCGCACTTGGATGGAAGAGAGGGAGCTGCCGAACCTGTGGGCGAGGGAGAGCCAGAGAGAGTGTGCACGCATATGCATATGCCACTGCTGCCGACGACCCCAAACTAACCGGAGGCACTGCTGGTCGGAATGCATGCTCCCTGCCCTGACCCTGCGCCGACAAAATCAGCAAGGGTGCCACTGCCGCGACTTCAGTTCCTTCCGGCAAATGTAGTAGTAACTAGTAACTAAATGTATTGCCTGCTGGCAATATGGTGAGTAAGTTGTATTTTGGTTGAGACATTTGACTGATATATGTGAATTACTAGTGATTATGTAAGGAAGTTGTACTCGATGGAGATAGTTTGTTAGCTTGGTTTATATATCAGTTTGGGTTATCATGCCTGTGTCTTGATGTGTATGTGTGATGTATATATGATAGTAGTGTAGATGGCAACAGGCCAATAATTTTTGTTGCCATCTACAGTGTAGCAAGCAGTAATAAGTGCATGAACGCAGACAAACAGATGGGATGGATAATATAATACTCCTTTCAAAAAAAAAAAAAAATCTGTTCTAGTTTTGACCTAAGTCAAGTTCTTAAATTTAATTAAATCTACATAGAAATTTGCTCATATTTAAGTATACTAGAAAAACGCCCGTGCGTTGCAACGGAGAAAAAAATCAAATGTTTATGGAAGTCAATAACGCGAATGATACATATCTATGTGTTTCACCCTTTCTCTAAAATTTTAAAGCTATAATACTTATATTGTAATAACCATAACAGTAACACCTATAATATAAGTTAGTGTTTGCAATATTACTATAGTGTTTTGTTAAGCCTGGCTGAATCAAAATACATTCTTGATAGTTTTTTTCTCATCGTGAAACACATAAATATTTAGATATAAATATAATTTAATTGTCAAACTATTTATGTGCTGATCAAATGAAGGACGAGCCCAACTAAATCCAATAGAACTGTATAGCTCATTACACAGTTGGTATAACCAGGTTTAGATGATTGCGTAGCAAGGAATATATATATTTTGTTTAGATGCAGTTGGAACCTGTGGGCTTGACTTTCTTGTCATGGGCAGGTGGCCGAATAGATGTTGTAGACGTCAATGTTGCCGAGCTGGTCGTAGGCTACGTCCTTGGTCCCCGAGTAGTGTGGCGATCGAGTTGTCGTCGGTGTTCTTGTAGCGCTGAGTCCGACAGGAAGCTAGGCGTGCTGCCACAGGTACTCGTACAACGTGCTCCGCTCCGCCGCGAACTCCAGGATAGCGTTCCCCACCATGATCCCCTTGAGGCCGATGGCGACGATGGCGGCGGCGAGCTCCGGGACGTAGCCAGGATAGCGTTCCCCACCATGATCCCCTTGAGGCCGATGGCGACGATGGGCGGCGAGCTCCGGGACGTAGTGCCCAGCGTAGCTCTCACCGACCAGATGTATCTGTGCATGTACGTGCGAGGATCGGAAGATGTATATGTTGTATATATCTATATATATGTGTGTGTTCCAGCTATTTGGTTGCCATGCATGCTCCATATGAGACTCGGACGGATACGTGTACTCGTTTATTTATGACTACGTGGCCATGCCGGAGACGTACAGATGCGGGAGGGCAGACGGGAAAAAAAACAGAACGTAGACCGGAGTCCTAGGCCCGGCAGAAAAAGGAGGTGAAAAGCCCGGTGAAAAGCCCGGTGAAATAAGAGGTGGGACTGAAAGCCCGGTGAAAAGCCCGGTGAAAAAAAGAGGTGGGACTGAAATTTTCTCTCTTTATTAGTAGGTATAGGTATAGACTATAAGAATAAAACTATGTTGCATGGTGAATTTGATGATATTTATTTGATACAATAAACATTAATTTTCAAATGTATAAATTTGGTCAAACTTTAGATACTTTGACTTCAAGATAAAACTAAAACAAAGTTTTTTGGGACAGATGTTGTAATAATATATACATTTGGATTCCAAAACTTATAATTACAGTAGTTAATTAGCTTGGGTCCCTCCCTCCACGTGTCACCAATTAATATTATATTGGAGTCAGCAGCTAGCTAGCTAGTGGCGAGTCACAGCATGCATCAACTGAAGTGCTGGTTCATGGCATGGCGGCTTTGCCGGGGATGTCACCTCCTGCTCCGTCGACGGCGCCGGCAGTAGGTTGAGGTCCAGCTCCAGGTTGATGTTGCTCTCCGGCGGCAGCAGCAGCTTGCTACTGTCTTGGTCCCCGTCCTCGTGGCGGTGACCACGCTCTCGGGCGCCGCCAGGGCCGACGACGAGCTCGTGGTGAGCGGCCGGTGGCGCCTCATGTGCCCGCCGAGCGCCTGCCCGGACGCGAACACAGCGCCGCAAGACGAGCACTCGTGCGCCGGCCTCGTCGCCGCTGCGTCGGTCCCCGCTGGCGCTGCAGCTGTGCGCAGGCTAAGCGTGGTGGTGACAGCAGCAGCCGCCTCCTCCGGCCGTCGCGGCGGCGGCGGCTGCTTCCTATTATCATTGTTGTGGCTGGTGCGGTGGCCGCCGAGGGCCTGGAAGGAGGGAAAGCACTTGTTGCACGTCTTGCACTCGTAAGACACGCACACGCCACCTCCGGCCTCGGCGGCGGCGAAGAACCTGCGGCTTGTGCTCTTTGTTGGCCTGCTCGGGGGTGACGGTGCCGGTGCCGGTGACGGCATTTCTCTTGCTGGCTCAACGGCGGCCGGGGTCCCTGGGCGAGGAGGATGAGGCATTTAGCCATGTCCTCCTCGTCGTCCTCCTCTCTCTGCGTGGTGGTGCTGCTGTGTGAGGAGGAAGATGAAGCGGCGGGCGACGACGAGCAGTGGTGGCGACGTCGCTTGCTGTTGCGCTGTTTGACGATGGCGCCGGTGGAGTCGTAGTCCGGGACCGACATCATCGGCGTGGTCGTCGCCATAATAGATGAGGATGATCGATCGAGGTAGCCTCTCTCCTCCTCCGGCCTTGAGCAGTTATATATCAAGGCAGCCAGGCAGAGGGTGCTTGCAAATTCAAGGTAGGAGAGAGACGCCGGCCGGCCGGCCAAAAATAACTCTGGTTTTTCGGGATCAGGAACCATGCAGATATAGCAGTGTAATGAATAGCTAGGGACGGTTCTGGACGGCTCCTCTCCGCGAGCCATCTTTTTATAGCAAACAACCAACAAGTAACCATTCAATTCCCCAAACAAATAGTGGATGACTACCTTTGACATATCTGTTTCGTTATTGACAGGCACGCGCCCTATATATATATATATATACATATACACCACTGAAATAAAAGAATACTCCATTTCTACTCACAACAGAATACTCTCCTTTCCAAATTACAAGATGATGTTCTGGCCATATGTACCCAGGCAGGTTAGCACCGTAATAATTAATAAGGAATATTAGTTACAATTCTTCCTTGTCTGCAGTGAAATTACAAGAGTCGATACTATTCAGCACCCGAAACCTCAAGATCAATAATAATGTTAACTTGACGGAACGAATGAATGAAAGCTGGATTCCAAATTGTTACAGCTGCCTTGCTATCTTCTCGCAGTGGCTGTGGGGGGCTACAAATTGTTTGCTACAGCTACCTTGCTATTTCCTGGCAGTGGCTGTGGCAGGCTACAGATTAACGTACAACAACAGCAAATGGATTATTATTGCTTCTAATCTAATCCAATCTAACTAAAAGAATCGATTCACAGTGTGAGGGAGCTAAGGCCTAGGTTGGACAGAGAGCATTGGTGCTTTGCACATCATAACAATCCGACGAAACTACTACGCCTTCTAGATGTTCGATGTGGAACCCTTCTGCTCTCGCTCCACGAGCTACTATCAATCTCGCTATGGCAACTAAGAAGCTTTACTAAGTTTAACCTGGTCTCGGATTTCTCCTGTTGTTTCTTACACTTGTTACCCTCCACCACTCTGTCTGATCTATCACAAGAGGCTGGGGGAGTGTGAGCTCCAGCTCCACTGCCTGATCTGCAGGTGCAAGTGAAAAGTTGACATTTTGGAGATGAGACGACCAAATATATATAGAAAGAGGCACAAAAAGCAACTGAACTGTAACGGCGTCCTGCCATGCTAATGGAATATAATTTTTTTGTGTACCATGCGCATAATCATAAACATGTGGTCAAACAAATGGCAGGATGAAATGGCTACAAGTAATAGTGTACATACCTATCCTCATCATGCTCTGAGCGTGCAAGCGATACAGATTCTTCACCATTATTTGGGTGGCAAGCAGGACAGAAGAAGGTTTCTGGAGGGGGTCCAAGCAAGTTGATGCAATCAAAATGGTACCACTCATCACACTGGTCGCATGCAATCATGGCCCTGTTATCATAGGGCTTACGGCAAATGCAGTAGAGGACACTGCGATCTCTCAGTAACTGCAATGAAATGTTGAGAAAATAAGCATTACCATGAATTTGCTGAAGAAATAAAGGGATCCAGTATTATATTGGTGCATGCACCTTTAGTTCCTTCTCAAAATGTACACAGAGATTTTCCCCTTCAGCTATAAGTCCATACACAAGATCCAGTGCAAGCTCACCAGAATCACACGCAACCTGTATCACGACATAGTCAGGGGCATCAATAGTGTTATTCCATCCTGGGAAACAAATTGTAGAGGAGATCGAAAGCTCACCTTCTCTGCTTTAGCCAGCCACTGCAGGCTGGTTTCTTTTATTTTACTAATCTCCAATTTGAAGAAATCTTGATCACATATTTCTAAATGTGAACCCTGAAAATATCAGTGCAGACAGACATATATCAGGGAAGAGGAAGACAGTTTCATATAAATTGATGGTACAGAAATATACTGTGCTGACAATGATCTCAGGTGAATGTTTGTACCGGATCAGCTATAGGACCAATCCTAAAATGCCATGCACATATCGAACACAGCTGTTTTTTTTTTCCCTTAAACAGGTCTAAGGGATTTAGTGTTCATTCCACATGTGGAACAAAATTTTAATAACAGCATAATTCAATACTTTAATTTACTCTGCATTTTTTTGACGGAAAATGGCAGGAGCTCTGCCTTGAATTTAAGTAGCAATATAAGTAGAAAAACAGTCTGATCCAGGCAGAGATGCTGCAGCTATGTACAGAGCTACCTTAGCCGAGGATAAGCAAAACAGACTCAACACTAGAAAACTCAAAAGTCCCCATTACAGGTTCTGAAAAGCACGAGACCACTGTTCAATGTCTTCCTTTGCTCGTAGCGCCACCATTAAAGGCGTGGAGCATTCATGTTGACCTAATGTTTCCTCTGCATTTAGTCCCCCACAATGGTATCCGGTATTACTCTCATTGGCGAATGACCCAATAGGGAAACTTCCAGATCTTCCCACAACCCTACCCATTACTGAACACCTAGAGATGACCTTAAAAGACAACTCTAGTCTTTACACAAAATAAAAACAGTATTACCTCTTTATCAAGGCACAGTACTTCTTGAATTGATGTCTTTTTACCATCATACAAGAGTTTATGTATTTTTTTCTTCCACAAATATCTGCTCAACACAGACTCAATTCTGCAACTGATATAGTGATCATAAAAACCAGAAGCTGATGTAAGCCTACCAAACACAATAGCCAAAAAAAAAATGTTACTCAGTAAACAGCAATAGCACATTTATTAGTTATTTATTTTAACATGGAAGTCAGTTCATAATTCGAACCATGTAACATCAACGATTAAAAAAGCACTATAGGTGCTATGCAGGTGGTTGGGCCTCCACCTTGTGCCTAGACATTGTAGGGTGTTTGCTACTTTTTGTGGACTGATAGAGTAATACCATAGCGTGTCAGAACAGTAAAAAAAAGTAAGAGATCTCAACATGCATCCACAAATAACATGTTCGAAGTTTTATCTTTCATCATCTAAAATTTGTCCCATTTTTTATACATACATCAAGTCCAAAACATCTCTAAGCGGGAAAAAGCTAGACAAAACGCTTAGTCAGGCGACACAGGGCAACACTGCCCAGCGCCTAGGCAGTGGCGGACCCAGCCTAAGAATGGAGGTAGAGCGAACTTATGCTACAAAATATAGGCTGAAAACTACAGCAAGCAAAGTCATAAATAAAAATTGTAGAACAAGTAAGAATCAAGATGTTACCTTTTATTTAATAAAAGAAGAAATCAACAATAACAAATGTATTAATTAATAAATACAGTACAAAACTGTAAATTTAAAAGAAAAATCAATTAAACAAGCTTTCAAATCTACATAAATCATTGCATTGGACTAAAAAAAAAAACAATCGACAGTTTTTTTATAATAAAAAAACCGGGTAGAGCAGAGGCAAGATGCTGGCCGCTGGATGCAGCAGCTGAGCAGCGCAACCATGGCAGCTGATCTGTCGCCTACTATGGCAGCTGATCTGTCGCCTACTACGCTAAGCAGCTTGAGCCACCAACCACGCAAGCTGAGGCGGGCCGCCGGGCACTGGCCGTTGGGTGCAGCTACGGAGCCAGGTCAGGAGAGAGATCTCGGAGGGGCGAAGCCGCGGATTTGAGACACTACGGGTCAGGAGAGAGATCTCGGAGGGGAGAAGCCGCGGATTTGAGACACTACGCTGGGACTGGGAGAGGGGAGCCACTGCCATTGGGCCGCCCGGGGAGCGCCGCCACTGCTTGCAGTGCGCCGTGCGGCCATGCCATGTACCCTTGGGCGAGTGCTGAGAGACAGTATGGGTGTCTGTGTAGGTCTAACTCCCTAAACAACAGCCCACGTGGAGGGGTCCTTTTTAAACAGACCAACAACGGTGCATGCCGGCAGTGGGGGGTAGGGGTGGATGGGGAGAGGGCACGCCTTATAAAACAGACCAAGACCAATGGATTTTCAAAACAAGAGATGTTAGATAGTGATCACCTTGAGAGCAACTAAAAGAGATTTGAATATGATAGTAAGATCTTCTCCATGATAAGAGTCTGAATCATCCAGAATTTGCATCAAGTAGGCATTCAAGTTACGAGCCTTCTCGACGATTTCTTTTAGTAAATTAATCTCCTCAATCCTGTAGAAGTGAGTTTTAGTCAACCAGAATAAGAAACCGGAATCACAATTAAATGTTCATTTTCAGGAGAAAAAAATTACCCAGTGTATAAACCCTTTGCAGAAGAGATGAGTTCATTAAGTGCGGTAAGTGCAGGACAGTTCCCTTTAGACATCTATATCATTTACATGAGTATTAGACTATAAGTGAAATCATCGCCATAATGGGAATTATCAAAATAAACAGTTACCTTTATAGGTATTTGGTTCTCTAATTGGTCCTCACTCTGCAAAAGTGAACAAAAGCGAACACATCCATTCAACTGTCATTTGTGTAATAGCAGGCAAGTTTTCCACACAAGAATCATGGTACCTGAACAAAGAATCATATGTCACCACTTACCAAAAAAGGCAAAACAGGATTGTACAAAAACAAGTGCTAATAAAAAAAAGATATTAGCTTTGACTAAATATTCATCACTCTTAACTTAATGCTAGCTACTTGCATCTTTGAGCGCTAAATTTTTCCATTTTAACATTAACATAATGACTTGAGCATAGAAAGATCAGTGAGTGGCTCCTCAAAGTTATATAATTTAGAGTAAAATACATATCCGGTCCTTAAACTTTCTAAGCTGTGTCACCCCGGTCCATAAACTTTTAATGTATGTCATCCTAGTACCTAAACTTTATTTGGGTCTCTAATCAGCCCGTTAAGACCCATGACCCAAGATTGTGACATCATTAGCAGCAAATCATGACGATTCAGTTTCGTGGTGGCCTCGCGGCGGCTTTTCCTCAGCCGCTCGTCTGCCGCGCGCGGCGGCCCTGCGTGTGCGACGCCCTATGTTCGGCTAGGGCGGCGCCAGGGCGGCGCCAGGCGCCGCCTAGGGCTCGGGCGATGGGGTGCCGCCGGCTTGGGGGGGTAGGCGGGGTCCGGGCGCTAGGCGGCTCTAGGCGGCTAGGCGGCGCGGAGGCGCGCAGGCAGGCGCTGAGGCGGGCGCCGAGGCGGCCGCGCGAGGGCTCCCGCGAAAAGTTCCCCCGCGGGTCCGCGGCGCAAAATTGGCGCCGCGGGTCCGCGCGCGCCGATTTCCCGCCGTAGTGAAGTCGCATTCCTTAAAGCGGAAGGGATAAGGGGAGAGAAAGAAAGGCCACAGGCTCGGGTTTCCTCCAAATGGGTCGGACGTCGTCGCCGATCGCCAAGAAACTCGCCGCCGGCAAGCTCCTCCGGTGCTGCACGCCCCCGACTTCGCCGGGCGCTGCTCCTCTCCTCTCCCCCCTTTCGTCCTCAAGGTGAATCTTCCCCCGCTCCTCTCTTCTCTTCTCCCCTGCTTCCCCTGCCCGATTTCCCCTGCTTCCCTGCTCCTCTTCTCTCCTCTCCTACCTGCTCGGGTTCTCTTTTCTTCTCTCCTCTCCTCTCCTCTCCCCGCTTTGTATGTTGTAGCCCTTTGTAGGTTCTTGTATGTATGAATCTGTATTGCATGAATGTACAGGATGTCGTTGAAGAGCTGCAGCTGCATCTGAAAAATGCAACAGAGGCAGTTCGAAGAGAAATTCAGATGATGTTGGATGGGAATTTGGTGTTCTTGTTGATGCTGGCAACAAGGACAAGGTGAAGTGCAAATTGCGTGGCCACACAAGTCAAGGAGGGGTTTATCGATTGAAGTGTCATCCGGCCCATCACGGAAAGAATGTGGTGAAGTGCCGGTGAAAACACCGAGGCTTTGGAGGCTAGAGAAAAGTGCAAGAAAGCACTGGCAGCGGGAAAAAGGAAGAGGGATGACAAGGCTATCCGTGAGTTGGAACTTAGAAAGGAAGTGAATGTGTCAAGGGTTGGAGGAGAGGCTGATGAAGTCACTTGTCTTGGTAGTGTTAGTGTAAGTGTTGGTAGTACAGAGCCTCACAAATTAGGTCCTATGGATAGATGGACACGTGCCATTGATCCTACCAAGGCTGATTCTTTCAAGCAACAGCAGCTAAACAAAGAATTGTGGAAAGAAAGAGAGCATGAGGTGCACAGCTTTATTGCAAGATGGGCCTACAATCATGGTACTTGCTGTTTTTACATTTTCAAAGTCATTACTTGTTGTTACTGATGAACTGAACTCTAATTAGCCTTAATTTTTTAATCATTGGCAGCAATACCTTTCAATGCATGTGACAATGATGAGTTCAAGCAAATGTGTGAAGCAATTGGACAATTTGGTCCAGGACTTACACCTCCTACTCAAGATGCCTTTCGAGGTAAATTGTTGGAAGAAGAGTATGAAAGAACCAAGAGTTTGCTGCAGGAACGTGATGCCGAGAAGATGAAACATGGGTGTTCTATTATGACCGATGCTTGGTCAGATAGGAAGAGGAGAAGCATAATGAATATATGCACTAATTGTGCTGATGGAACCTCCTTCATCAGCTCAAAAGAGATGTCAGCCGTGTCACACACTAGTGAAGTCATTTTTGAACTAGTGGACAAAGCAATTGAAGACATTGGTCCAGAAAATGTGGTGCAAGTAGTGACTGACAATGCATCTAACAACATGGGAGCAAAGAAGCTATTGGAGGAGAAATATCCACAGATATTTTGGACCTCTTGTGCAGCTCACACTATCAACTTGATGCTCCAAGGGATTGGCAAATTGGGTCGGTTCAAGAAAGTGATTGACCAAGCAAAGGCATTTACCATATTTGTCTATGGGCACACAAGAACATTGGATGTGATGAGAGAGAGTTCACAGGGGGAAAGAGCTAGTGAGGCCAGGAGTCACTAGGTTTGCTTCCAATTTTCTCACTTTGAACAGTATGATTGAGAAGAAGGACCAACTAAGAAATATGGTGGTTCATAGTAAGTGGGACTCATTGAAGGATGTCAAATCAAAGAAAGGAAAAGAGGCCACAGCAACCATATTGAGTCCAACCTTTTGGAAGGATGTGAAACTAACATTGGCTGTTTTTGAGCCATTGATTAAAGTCCTCCGTTTGGTTGATGGTGAAGTCAAGCCATCCATGGGTTATGTTTATGGAGAACTACTCAAGGCAAAAAGAGAGATCAAAGTGGCATTTGGCAATATGGAGTCTCGATTCAGGGAGGTGATTGCTATTATTGAGAAGAAAATGAGTGGAAGACTTGATTCCTCATTGCATTTGGCAGCTTATTTGTTGAATCCACACTATAGCTATAGTGACCCATCAATCTTAGATGAGCCCAAAATAAAAGAAGCATTTCTAGCTTGTGTTGAGAAATTTTATTATTATGATGAGGACATGCAACATCAAGCTGCCAACATTGAATTAAAAATGTTTCAGAGTAGAGAAGGGAATTTTGACAAGAAGCTTGCAAAGAATTATCAAGACTTTGAATACAACCCAGGTAGAGGTACTTGTTATTATATGGCTGTTTGCAGTTTTGTAACATGATTGCTTGCTGTTTTTAAACCTAACAGAGGTGTTTTTCTTTTATTTCAGCATCATGGTGGAGGCTGTATGGAAATCACACACCAGCTTTACAGAAAATGGCTACAAGGATCTTATCTTTGACATCAAGCTCTTCAGGTTGTGAAAGAAACTGGAGTGGGTTCGAAGGGGTTAGTACCATTTCAGCCTATAGATTTGAGCAGCATCATTGCATAATTGAAAATGCTCTTGTTTTTAATTTGTAGATACACACTAAGAAGAGAAATAGGCTTACTACAACCCGCCTCAACAAGCTGGTCTATATTCAATTCAACAACAGGATGTTGAATAAGAGAGACAAAATCAAGGCAAAGAAAATCACTGATGTTCTCTTGTCTAATGATACAACTGAAGTTCAAGGTTTTCTCCAAGAGGGTGGAGATGATTTAGCAGAAGTTGTCTTTAGAGATGAGGAAGATGAGGATGAGATGGAAGGTACAGGGATACCTTGGTCTGTTATTGGAGAGGCAGTGGGAGCAGAAGAAGAGCTTGAGAGGCGTTCAAGTGCAAGACTGAGGGAGCTCTATGAAGGAGAAGAATTTGAGTCTGAAGATGAAGAGTATGACGATGAGAACTACAGTGAAGAAGAAATATGATCTGGAGACCATCTCCATCTGCATTTAGCTAATGTCACTTTATGTCTCTGTGTTTTCTTTTGTGATTTGTGAGACCTGAACTAAGAACTATGTGCTTGTGCTGATGTCCTTTATTTATAAATTGTGTTGTGCACTTGTATTACTGTCCTATCCACTTGTATTGTAATTACCAGCTGTTGATATGGTGTGCTATGGATGGGAGGCTGCTAAAATCATCCAGATAAGTCACAATACACTATTTTTTTATGAACAGCTAGCTGTCTATTGACTAATTTACTAACTACTAGCTGTCCAAATGTGTTGCAGGAGATAGGAACATGCAAGAGTAAGGCAACTAGGAATCAGATATGTCTCCTCCCCTCTTTGTATACCCATTGTGACAAATATATAGTTATATACATAATATATATATAATTTATGGCTATATTGCCAAAACGCCTAGGGAGAACGCCTAGGAACGCCTAGGCTGCCTTAGGCTCGCCTAGGCTCTAGGCTTAGGGTCACCGCCTAGATTCCGCCTAGCGCCTAGCCAAACTTGGGCGACGCCTCGTCTTCGCCGTCGTGGCGGCTCGCGAGGAATCGATACGTGCGAGGGCGGCGACGATCGAGGCAGCTTGGGCGATCGGGACGTGCGGGCGACCATGGCTGCGCTTACTACGGGCGATCAGGCACATCTTGCATTCTCGTTGGCCTTGTGTTTCCTTCGGTTGAAAAGGTTAGAGAAGCAATCAATGAGTATGGTGTCAAGAACAGAGTGCAGATAGAATGGTCCTTAAACTTGCACGTCCTGATCGCCCAAGCTACCTGATCGTCGCCCGCACGTACTGATTCCTCGCGAGCCGCCGCGACGACGAAGACGAGGCGTCGCGCACAGAGGCCACCGCGCACAGACGAGCCGCTGCGAGAGAAAAGCCGCCGCGAGGCCACCGCGAGAAACTGAATCGTCCGCGATTTGCTGCTAATGATGTCACAATCTTGGGTCATGGGTCTTAACGGGCTGATTAGAGACCCAAATGAAGTTTAGGTACCAGGATGACATACATTAAAAGTTTATGGACCGGGGTGACACAGCTTAGAAAGTTTAAGGACCGGATATGTATTTTACTCTATAATTTATATAGATATATACCATGGTAGGGTAGGGTTTATATAGATATATACCATGGCAGGGTTTACTCCTCAAAGTAAAAAGTAATAATGGAATATCAACCCAAGCAGGACTTTACCAGTCTTGACAAGTCACACATCTAGATGCAAGCCTATCTCCGATGTCGCATAAGCATACGGCGCATAATCTTTTCTTCATACAATCCTCATCAGCATATAATGTGCAAATATTATCCAATGATCCTCTTATCTAAAAGGAGAAATAAATTGGTCAAAAGTATTTTTCAAGAAAAAGAACCGACAGAGGAGACCTTGAAATAGAAACCAACCTTTACGAGTATGGAGAGCAAAGAACTATTATTTTCATCTAGAAGTAGAGTACAGTGGCACTGATTGAGCCACTCTTCAACCTTTCTAACCTCAGCAACAACTTTATCCATCTCAGGGCAATCAAATGCAACAGACTGGCCATTGTCCTGACAAGATAAAGTTTCAAAAATAATGACTAGCATGTAAAGTATCTTCGTAAGGACAAAGCTCACTGTGAGGATAATATATGGCAAATCTAAAGTAATAGCACATACTCTGAGACTTCGCAGCCTAGCCCACGACTGGCCATCAGACAACATGAAGAAGGTGTTACATTGCTCTGTCCATAAACTGAAAGGAGGGAAGATTTGCTATTACATGAGAAAAGTATAGATGACAACTGTAAATATGAAGTAGACTAGGAAGAATGTAATGACTCTAAACATATCTGAACCGACAAGTCATACATACAGAAAGGCTCAAACTTCCATGTTTCTTCCAAAAATTCTGAGATGACTAGCATACACATTTTGGATAAAATAAAATTAGCTTACTTATGCTTGTTTACAGCATCCTCCAGCTTGGCAGTCATCATAGGATAAGGAACATCAACCTCCTGAGACAGGAAAAATGATAAAATAAATCATAAAACAAGTGCATGGAAAACAGAAAAGGCAGATCACTTCAAAACACTAACCTTCAATTCTGCTAAAATGTTTTCAACATCTTCCAATTTGGATTTTGCAGATGTTCCAGAACCAGGAAGCAAAGTAAGTGCTTTTCTTAGACAAGACAATGCCCTCATCAACAATGTAACCAAAGAACAATCTGATAAGCAAGCTGGAAGGTGGACTTCTTCTTCAATTAATCTATCAACATCCTGAAAGATCGAAGTTTAGCTCTTTGCAAACAAGGACAATAGTTGTATGTGCTTTGAAGGTTCACAAGTCACAACACTGTGGCTATTGAAAAGCATGTGTCAAAGCAAGAAATAATCTTTTTTTCTCTCTTTTTGCGAATCAGCGAGAAACAATCTTATGAAGATTTAAATTTATAGTTAAACTCAAATAATGAGTAATAATGGGTCAGCTATTTTCCCAGAAACTCACGTATAAAAAGTCCTATATTGAATAACAAATTACCTGCAACAAAGGAATCATACAGCACAGAGACAGTGCATCCAATATCCATCTTAGCATCAACAAAGAATCCTTCAGTTTCGAAGAACCTTGAACTCAAAACCAAGAGACAATCCAATTTCTACTTCTGTGTTCATTTTACCTTGCAGCTCCTCCAATTTTCTTTGAAGTGTTTCAACTGTACAGCCAATACCATTTAAATGAAGCAAGGTTCTAAAATTGTTGAGTAGACTTAGTGAACCATGTTCCCATTTTTCAACATTGTTGAGAACAGAATTAAGTGCTGAAGTGTCAAGAATAACTTTAAAATTTGCAGGCTGATTGATTAAATCCTGTGATAGAATGAAGAACAAAGGTTAAATATCCCACTACAAACAATTATTCATATTACTAAGTCAGATTTTGTGAACCTTGATATCATCAACTTTAAGAAAGTCTCCAAATGCAAGTTTATTGCAGCTTGGTCTCAAATAGGCCTGACATTTGTCTATCCACAATTTAGCAATATCAATCTCTGCTTCCATACGCAGTTTAGATGGAAGGGTAACTCTTATTCCCTCTGAACACCTGCAATTCCAGAATGTATTTGGTAGGATGACACTCAATTCAAAAGCACAAGAACATATCAATTCAATTCATGGCTACTAGTACCGTATATGGTCTTCAAACTCAGAGAGAGAAGCTGAATGCTCAAGAATAAGTCTAGCCTTCTCTTCCCAGGCAGTGGCCTCTTTGAGCATCTGAGACAGATCATCAAATGGTTGCTCCTCTTCAATAGTTAGCCTGGCAGGTAAGAAACTTAAGAGTGACACAGCTAGATAATCATTCAAAGAATACTTATAGGCTAACAAAACAAGTAAACTTACATGGAAGCTTCTTTTAAAACTTCTTCAACCACCTCCATTGGCATTACTGTTGCAAGTGCCTATAACATGCATGAATGTATGATCGAATCCATAATCTTTCTAGGCATTAAAACATATGTTCACCCTAGACAATGTTGCAAAAACTACCAAACACACCTCAGATGCTTGCTTCCTACATAACGACCTCTTTAGTTCTTTCTCCACAATAGGCAATTCATCAACTGCATAGGATAATAGCTCTTGTGAGAATTATCAAAACAACCAAACATTTCAAATACAACAACATACATATATTTTTTTGGGGGTGGGGGTATTTAAGCATGCCTTTTACTCCTAGTAATTCTGCTTCCTTCAGAATGCCTGTCAACTCCTCAACAACATCGTGATAGTCACTCCTACCATAAAGTTTTTTCGAGTATGTTCTTAGCACGATTCACCCAAGAGCAACAATCTGAGTAACGTTGCCTAAGAATGTTCAGCTCTGGAATGCTAAACTTGGCACCATCCGCAGCAAGGAGGAAACCCTCCAGCTCCTGGAACATTCACAATACAGGAATAGAACATCTAAATTCGTCCCCAAAACGTATATATAATAGAAGAAAAGAAAAAAAAGGAGGAAAAGCCACCTTTAGATCAGGGAAGTCTTGGAGATATAATTGACAACGTGTTTGCCATGATTCAGCGTCTTTCCACAACTTTGAAATAAGATCAATCTCTGGGAGTAGAACTCGAAGTTGTATTATCTAGCCAGGTTTAGGAATTGTCAGGTATACCAGTTCAGAGTATGAGTTTATGCAAAAACATATGAATGTCAGAACAAATAAGATGAACTTCAAAAATCAAGTTGACGGCAAAAGGTTCCTGGAAAAGACAAACCTCTGATTTTAGTTTATTGAGGACACCTATGTCAATAATGCCCGGTTTATTCTGTTCAAGGCAATCCCTTGCTTTCTTCAACCAGGACTACGGCCAAAATAAGATGTAAAAAAGTTAAGACACTTAATATAGAAAAATATGGAAGAGATTCCATTTTTACACCATATACCTTTGCAGAAGATAACTCCCAAAACAAAGTCGATGATTCTTCTGTTAGATTAACTGGGAATTCTGAAACCCTCGAGTATAATGTTTCCAATTTGTCTACCTAAGGTAACATGACAAGATACATTGTAAAAAGAGCTCCATGAAAGAGCTGGCAGAAGAATATGGGATGCAAAATAACTGTGTTTTGTCAACTACATAGAAAAGTGTATGGCTGTAAATTCTAGCAAGGGGCTTACTGTTAAGCAAGATGATAGTGCATTGTTTACTTCATTAATCAGCATTTTTCCTTCCTCTGCATACACCTGCAGTAGGTAGGGAAAATTGAAACATCACAGTTATTTTAAGGCCAAGTATAAACTACAAATGTACCCAGGGAACATACCTGCAATTTTGTAAGACTAGGCTCACAGCACGGGGCACATTTCATAGCAACTAATTCTTCTATTTCCACATAATTTACTTTTTCAGAGCAACCATCTTTCAGAAAGTCCTCAATTTTGGAGAGACATTTTCTAACACCCAAGGTCCAGTTCATAGCCTCTGTTAGTCTTACTGCTATGTTCCGGACCTACAGCATACACAATACAACAGTTAATATAAGTCATATAATACTTGAAGACATGTAAGCAAGTCACAGCATGCTTGGTCAAAGAAACATACAGAATCCATGGAATGGTCACCCCAAAGAAATTGTTCAGCTTCTTCTAAGGCAGTGGCATAAGACCTTTCCAGGAATGGCATCTGGAGAATATGTTCAGATTTTGAAACCCAATCTTCTGCAAGCTGTGAATATGTTATGTAGCAACCTTTGACCTAGAAAAAAGAAAATAAAGAGTGCCTTAGAGAAAGGTAAGAAGGAAAACACAACAACAACAACCCAGATGAGCATAATATTGATCCTTTACCAGGCATATTTCAAGAGCAAAACATCAAATGACCATGCTCTCATGCACGGGCGGACCTACGTTGTCCGCGCTGGGTGCGGCCGCACCCACGGCAATATACGAAACCTGTGATTTTCTACGATTGTCTACCGTATTTGCACCCCCAGCCCAGAGACTCGCACCCACAACCCAGCCCACACAACCATGACAGCACACAGCCCAACAAGCAATTTCATTGACGCGACGGCACGCTTTCGCGCGCACCGGCCGGTCAGCGCCGCTGCAGGCTTCAAGACGATACGACGCTTGGACTACTTTTGCCTGTTTTGACTTGACTCATCGCCTTCTCATCTCATCTCATCTCATCTCTGTGCCGTCTCACCTTCCGGCTGTTTTGACGATCGAGGCTAGGCGGCGCGCCGGGCGGTTGGCCGAGGTCGACGGGCGGACGACTGCAGTACGTGGTCGACGGACGGCCGTGGTCACTGGGACGGACGAGCGCAGCAAAGCTGCTGGCTTGCAAGCCGCGGGCAAGCTGCTGGCCTGCAGTGCGGCATCTCTCTCCTTTAATCAGTACGTGCATCTCTCTCTCTCATTTAATCCTCCATCCTTCTTCCCTAAGCAAATTCGAACCTTCTTTTAGTTTTTTAATTTCTATCGTTTTCTTCTGGATGCTAGGTAAAACATGGAAAAGTATTTGAAAAGAAAAGTACCGGATATTAATTTGGAAGAGGAGATCAAGTATGACCCAGGCTTAAGAAAGGAAATTGATTCTTATCATCCAAATCATAGAGAGATGGTGAGAAGAAAATATTTGGAGAATGGACCATGCCAACCTCGCACGTGTGTTTTTCCCTCTACACAGATTGGGCAAAACGACAATCCAAGAAGATTTCAACGAAATGGTTTGATGAATTTGGAGGTTGGCTTGAATATAGTGAATCAAAAGATAGAGCATATTGTTTTTGTTGTTTCTTGTTCAGAGAAAACAAGGATGCAGGATATAAAGCATTTGTTGTTGATGGTTGGAACGGTTTTCATAGGAAAGAAAGGTTAAAAACTCATGTTGGCGATGTTGGTGGAGCACATTATAATGCTATGAAGTAGTGTGATGATTTGTTACAAACAGATCAGCACATAGATGTTGTTTGCCATAGCCAAAGTGACGCATCTAAGAGGGCTTATCGTACTAGATTGAATGGATCCATTGATACTACTAGGCTTCTATTGAAGCAAGGCTTGCCTTTCCGTGGCCATGATGAGTCAAAGGAGTCTTTGAATAAAGGGAATTTCTTGGAGGTTTATGATTGCTTAGTTGATCATGATCCAGATTTGAGGAAGGCAGTGGGTCTTGCAGGTAATAGTTGTCTGGTGGCTCATGAAATTCAGACAGACATTGTTGAGTGTTTTGCAAATGAAATTCTACATTCTATTCTTGAAGAACTTGGCGACGATGTGTTTTGCTTGCTAGTTGATGAGTCAAGGGATGTTTCTTGTAAAGAACAAATGGCTGTGGTGTTGAGGTATGTTGACAAATGTGGAATTGTGAAAGAGAGATTTGTTGGTCTTGTGCATGTGACTGAAACAACTTCTTCTTGTCTTAAGTCATCTATTGATTCTTTACTTGCAAAATTTAAGCTCAGCTTAAAAAAAGTTAGAGGCCAAGGGTATGATGGTGCTAGCAACATGCGAGGTGAGTTCAATGGACTACAATCATTAATTTTGAGAGAAAGTAGGTCAGCATATTATGTTCATTGTTTTGCTCACCAACTTCAGTTAGTTATTGTGGCTGTTGTGAGAAAACATAAGGGTATTAGCAATTTCTTAACCATGATTCATAGTTTACTAAATGTGGTGGGTGGATCAGCCAAGAGAAGGGACATGATTAGGGATATCAATCATGAAAAGGTGTCAAAGGCCTTAGGTTGTGGGCAGCTAGAAACTGGGAGAGGGTTAAATCAAGAGCAATGTCTTCAAAGACCTGGAGATACTCGTTGGAGTTCCCATTATAAGACTTTTAAAAGTCTTGTCGACCTATTTTCTACAGTTGTTGAAGTGCTACAGTTTGTGGAAAAGGATGACAAAGATTGGAAACATAGAGACCAAGCATCAAATCTTTTAATCTATTTCCAATCTTTTGACTTTGTCTTTTATCTGCATCTCCTATTGACCGCACTAACCATCACAAACACTTTGTCATTAGCATTGCAACGCAAGGATCAAGACATTGTGAATGCTATGAATTGTCTGCAATCAACTAGATTACAATTGTGTAACCTTAGAAGAGATGGGTGGAACAAATTATTAGATGAAGTAAATGAGTTTTGTGAGATGCATGATATTACAAGGTTAGAAATG
The DNA here is from genome assembly GCA_015847255.1 of Hyparrhenia diplandra. Classification (NCBI taxonomy): domain Eukaryota; kingdom Viridiplantae; phylum Streptophyta; class Magnoliopsida; order Poales; family Poaceae; genus Hyparrhenia; species Hyparrhenia diplandra. Next base: position 24,005 of record JADLZK010003000.1, read on the forward strand.
GAAGATGCATATGTTGATCCCAAAAAGTCTAGGAAGGCATCTGGAATTACAAACAAACATCACTATGAAGTGGATTGTTTTAATGAGGTTATAGATTGGCTTGTTCAAGAGCTTAATAGCAGATTCAGTGAGACAAGCTCTGAGTTGCTTGTTTATTCAGCTGCATTCAATCCAAGAGATTCATTTCATGATTTTGATGTGGAGAGTTTGGTAAACTTAGCAAAATTATATCCTGATGACTTTAGCTCTATGGATTTGAGGGATCTTAGGCAACATCTTGGCCTCTACATTGCTGATGTGAGGGCAGACAATCGATTCTCCAACATAAATACTATCAGTGAGCTTTCACAAAGAAAAAAAAAAAAATATTTGTTATCCATTGGTTTATCGACTTTTGAAACTTGTGTTGGTATTGCCGATTGCTACTGCAACAGTGGAGAGAATATTTTCTGGGATGAAGATTGTGAAAACAACTCTTAGTAATCGCATGGGTGATGCACACTTGAGTAATAGACTTATTTGCTATGTGGAGAAAGAAGAATTAAACAAAGTTACCAATGATGCTGTGGTGAATCGCTTCATGAACATGGAAGGAAAAGGGCGCAGATTTTATCTATAAGAGGTAATGCACCTATTTTCAAATTTTCAATGATACATTATATAATTCTTTTGCTTACCAAAAATGGTTTATTTCTTTTTCAGTGAGGATTTCGTGCTTAAGGATTGTATTTTGTCAACACTTGACAATCTTCTATTGTTTTAATTGTCGTATTGGCTTAGTATGTTATGATAAATGGTAAGCACAGATATATTATTACTGCTACTTTATTGTTGATGTGCATCAATATTGCTTGTTTTAAATTATTCGCCGGTCAAATTTGTTGTGGGCTATTAAGTTGTATTGTTGGTCTGTCGTTTGGCCGCAAGCCGCACCCCCCTCAATAATCCTCTAGCTCCGCCACTGCTTTCATGGTAAAGAGAAGCATGGATAATTGGATAATAAAATTCTAAAAATGAGAAAATCACTCCATGCATACTTTGGTCATAGAGAACTAAATGTAAAAACTCAAAACATATCTTCTTGACAGAGCCATTCTATTTTAGTTAACACCAAACCTTTTTAGACGGCACACAGACATCACGGAGCAAGTGTGGATTCTGCATAACATTGTCCCTTGGGGTGCTAACTGAAGAGACCTCGCAAACTAAATCCCCCAACTCTGCAAGGGTGTGTCGATAAAGTAAGCAATGCTTCTCTGGACTGCATTCACAAAGGTGCTTCCAGTGCTGGAAAAAGAAACAAATTCAATGATACTTAAAATAATTGACTTAGACCTAATAAAAAGAACATTTGACATCACTGCATAAGAAATATGGCTCATTAAACATTGTTACAGGAAAAAACAGAAATTCTGAGTTGATTTGTCCAATATAAAAATAAAAAAAAATGAATAGGCACATAAATATGGCACGATCAAGAACTGAATAGGCAAAACAATTGCATGATAGCCTCCTAATTAATAACTCTGCAAGACAGACACACCTCAAGGCAAACATAAGAAGACACCCTGCAGTTACAGGAGACTGCTGAAAGATACAGATACTGTCGACAAATAATGCATGTAGGGTCCTGCACAATAAAAAGTTTCACACTGATCAAAAGAAACAAAATGAACCTATCAGGACATAGGATGGAAATTTGCGATGCTATACAGCCACCTCTTCACTTCCAATAAAATTTGGATTAATCCTTGGCAACATTGGGCTAGATTTGACAATCCCATTAATCCAAAGCTCTACTCGACGTCTTCTCTCATTTATAAAAAGCCTTTCTAATTCTCCCTTCAAATGGGGAAGCGACTCAGCATCGACACCATTCTGTCCAACATAACGAACATGAATTCAGGGTTAAGAAGCGAGTATTACGCATTTTACAGTTACTATAATAAGAACAATGTGCAGCAAATTAAAATACCAATGCAAAACCTATTCATTACAAAATGACTCAAGATGGTTTATGGACATTGGCTGGCATGTCTTTTATGGAGATCCGCCAGATTCGGCTTTGGTCTTAGTCACTGCTAAGGATGAGTTGAGGTTGTGGGTCTTGGCAGGAGTGTGAGGTATTTCATTCCTAGTAGTCCTGACGCCCAAGACAGTTTAAGTCGGGTTAGTCTTGGGTCAGTTTGTTTCTTGCTGCAAAGGGTGATGTTTAATCTGTATTGTGCTAGAATGCGTGGGTGAGTACCTGTGGGGAGTGTGTTTGAGTGTGGTTTTGCCCCTTCTTAATATAATGATAATCAGCTCTTCTGCGTGTTCAAGAAAGATTATACAAAATTGTGCTTCAAACAGAGGATGAGGATGTTAATATTATGGTTATAACCTTCTAGGGACCAGGGCCAAAACTAATGAACTAAAAGTTCTTCACTGTTTGACATGAAAAAATGTATGAGTAGAGAGTTAGCTTATCCTGACATGAAACAATGTTGAAAGCAGAGTATATGGCAAGAATAGATTGATACATGGTACATGTATATACACAGGTAGGGATAGGGGCGACTCACAGAAACAGAACCGTCCTCTCCCTTACCAAGTACATGTTGGAAACATCGAACACAAATCACAGGGTAGGATTGGGATAGAACTGCCAGAGGGCAGCTTGGCCTTAGGCCGCTTGGATTGAATTGGAAAATGCAGAAAATTATCTTACAAGTGTTGGGGGTGTGCCCCTGCTCTTATAGGCTAGAGACTCACATACCCTCCCCTCTCTAACTGCCTCACATGGGCAGGGCCTTTGATTCTTTCTTGGCCACCAAGGAGCAAGTATATATTGGTCCATGTATGCATCTAGCAATGACATGGCATGCTGATTAGGCAGTTTCCTGATAAGGCATTTTGTCGAGCAGGTCATGGACATGCGAGGACCGGTATGGACACCAGCACCGCGCTTGTCAAAGCTAGCCGCGCACCCCTGCCCCCGCACTCGCCGAACGCCGCCCCCCACAAGCTGCACGGCACCATTCCGGCCGGTCCCGTCCTCGCCAGCACCCCGCATGTCAGTCTTCCTCACCAGCGAGAACTATGCAGGAAAGTACATCCCCACAGCGGCACATCCTAGACGCGAACCCATCACTACTACCTGTTAGTCTATTTATTTCATAATATAGATCTGGATAGTCAAAGCTAAAAAAAGCCTGGCAGGAATCCTAAAATGACATGGATTTAATTGGAGGGAGTCAGAACTTTCTAACCTTTGCAACCACATACAGAAGCTCCTCATGTGACAAAACAGGTGCTTTACGGTATAAACGATATAGATCAGCCCCAATTCCACCGTGAGGTAACCAATCAGCAGGGGCAAAATTTACAGCCTCAGCACAGTTCAAACCTGAACTTTGAATGATACATTTAAAAATTTGGTACATGATAATATCTGGGGGGTGGGGATGACTGGCCTGAATTACCTAAATTGAAGCCACCATGGAATGACCTGGGGAAGGTAATGACAAAGTTTCCAGGTTCCTGAAGAAAACCAGCAAAAAAAAAAGAGGGCATGAGTGAAATATACCAGCAGTCCTTCAAACTTTTCTGGGAATGTCATCTAGGTCCATGAACTACTAATTTGAAGTTCCAAGTCCCTAATAAAAACCTGCATACTCAGTGTTATTCCACCTACTTGGCATCCCTACCATCATCTTAATCTAAATGTCTAACACCTTGCTAGAATACATGTCAGCATAACACGCCTTCTAAGCATACAACGTCAGCATATCACACCTTGTTAGCATACACGTTATCATTGAAATGGTAAACCACCTAGCTAGTATAGGGACATGATGAAACTGCGTTAATACTTTGGGGACCTCGATAATATACTTGGACAAATTTAGGGACCACTGGCATGTTTTTCAAGAAATATCAAATCGAGTACTCTAGCTTTTAGTAGATAAAAAAAAATACTCAACCAACCTAAAACGAACTTGACAGCATTACTGTCATGTACGGTCGCCCATATGCCAGGCGCAGGCGCGCCCGCGACGTACGCCGCGCGCTGGTCATGCGCTGGAGGAGCCAGCTTCTAGTGGCTAGGAGGAAACTTAGATTAATTAGTTGTTTTGGTAATTCCTAGAATCAAGGAGAGCCTTCTCCATTCGGTTGGGTCATTGGCCATATATTCTTGTAATCACGAGACTTGAGGATTAAGCAAAGATCGTTATCCCTAACTCTCTCTCTCTCTCTCTCTCTCTCTCTCTCTCAACTAAGCCTGCGGTAGAGGGGGATAACCTCACCGGAGAAGACAGATCGCGGCTACGAGCTACGTAGCCGAGGTCCAGCCAGCCAGGGGTTCGACGCCCTTAACAACTACATATGAAGAAACAGGCAACCAAATTCGAGTCAAAGAGAACTCGACCTGAGTGATAGGAATTTATACACACATCTAGCCAACTGAGCCAAGCTCAGTTCTTGTCTTCTAAACCTAAGAAACCCACTGATATTTAATTTCGGTAGTTTGACATATATAGAACAAAACCAGTAAAGGAATACTTGTACTGTTGTACAATTATGCACAGGCAGAATTTTAAGAGTGAGAAGAAAAAATCCATATCATTGAACAATGCTAAGATCATGTCAACAAACATCCATGAATATCAGCTGTATCAGAATGTATCTGATGTGAGGAAAGAAAGCTTCCACCAACCTGCATCACGCTATAAACTGGAACGCTATTTGCTCGTAAAATAGATGGATTCAGCATTGTGACAAGGTGAAAAAGCAAGTCCGGTTGTGCATCAAACAGATCAGGTAAGGCCTGGCGCATAACCTGCAGTTGTATATATTAAAACATAAAATTACAAATAATATAGAAGTAGCAATTCTTGCAGACAGCTGTAAGCAGGATTTTGGTAACAAAAATCACATAGTAAGTTGGTAACACCGTGTATGTTTTCCCCTAATATATATAAAAAAGGTGTACCTAGTGCAGAGAGCTCCCGCTCTGTGCAGGGTCTGGGAAGGGTGTCAGTCGCAAGCCTTACCCTCGCCTGTGCAATGCGAGGAGACCGCGACTCGAACCAAATATACACGGTGTTTCCCCCTAATATCAATGTACAAACATAATACTACAAGACAATGTATTATTATTGCACATCTCCTCTTTTAGAGGACCAATGACACTCCAGAACAAATAATCATACTTTAAGAAACAAAGAACTTTTACAAGAATGTATATATACATATAGATAAAAATTGATCTATAAAACTATTTAACTACCCCAAGTACTATAACCATCAATGTTTTCTGAATACTGATAAATAGTAATTGCTTCTAGTAGTAAAAAGAATTAAGCCCGTTTTTGGCACATGAACTCTTCTTTTTGTCGAGTTTTGACCCTCAACTATAATACCATCAAAATTTAGCAACCCAACTATCAATACTTTTTTTTTAACTATAATACGGTTTTTCTGCAAGTTGCCTCTTGTTTTTGGCTAACAAGGACATGCAAAGCAAGAGAATGACAATAGCAGGTCAAAATTGAACGGTACTGTGTAATGGCAATTGGAGCCGGCCTAGGGGCCCATGCAGGTACTGTAGTGCGTGAACAGTACCAGGCAGGTTAGATTAGATGGGTTTGGTTTGTTACGAAAGAGATAAGTTAGATTGATTCGGTTAGGATATTCCTTAGGAGCTAAGTCAGCCAGGTCTATAAAAGAGAGGACCCGTATTGATTGTACACGAAGTGAAGAACAAAATAAAAGATATTCCTACATGTGTGAAGATTGATACCCATACATCAGAACATTGCAGTTTTATGAACAGAGATATTGATATTGTCGGCAATGATGTAATATACCTGCTCAAAGGCATTTGCTTTTGCTCCAGGCACCCCATACCAAAATTTTGGCTCACCCCTGAAGCACAACAAGAATAATCACATTGTGATATAAGATGGAAGTGACTACATGTTTTGTTAACATACAACTTCTTATATAAGATCAGAAATTTTTGTTCATTCATAAATATGTGATGTTTTATAATCTTTTCTTGTCCAAGAATATATGATGTTATGTGCTTTCAAGACATTGTCTCCTGCCATATAAGATAATCACGACAAATACTCTTGCACAGATTTCAATGGCACACCGAAGCATGCCACTGTATTGTTGACTAAGAACATTTTGTCTATAGTGTGTGCATGCCATCATGTGCTGCTAAAAAAATGCTAGAAAATAAATTGGAGACTGCATTGAACTCAATGCTTCTGGCAGTACATGACAAAGCCTCTTTACCCAGATAAAAAGTCCTTGAAGCATCAATCTTCATGCCCGATTACTATAGAGGAACAGGAATACAATATATGATATTGGTGCATAGAAAGATGCAGCAATGTGGGTCCGGTAAGTCTATAGTTCTTGTGAAAAAAAATCTCAATCATCACCTTAAGTTTACCTAATGCTAATGACATGTGATGCTCTTAAAGTAGATGAACACGACAACAATCATTTTTCCCATCTTTTTTACTGTTTGATTTCCTACTTAAACCTATCCACACATTGCTGTGGTTAGTTGGGTACTCAAGCTTTACTATCAGAAACTAATGAAGGTGCCCTCAGTTCATGTTTTCTCAACTCTTCGGCAGTAGCATCCTTAACAGTACTTGACCATGGTGGAACTACTACTTCCAAGGTACTCCTCCATCCCAAATTATACGTCATTCCAACTTTCGTGGAGAGACAAAGCATCTTAAGTTTGACCGAATTTATTTATATATAATAAAATAACAACATTTATGATACCAAATAAGTATAATTAGATTCTTCATTAATTATATTTTCATAGTATTACCTATTAGATGTCATAAATCTTTGTAATTCCCTCTCTTATTTTGGTCAAACTTGAGATGCTTTGACTCTCCAAGAAAGTTGGAATGACGTAATTGGAATGGAGGGAGTAACTGTGTTTCTCTTTGATGTCTAATAACACATAAATACTGAAAGGGGAAAGCATGGAATATAGAAGATTAGTTTTCACACGAACCACTCAATGTCTTGACACAGCTAAGTGATCCTAAATGGATCATGATTAATTAAAAAATAGGTGCATTTCTTAAATAAGCTCTATAAAATTTTCAGAACCAATGAAATTAACCTATGAACCAGAAAAAAAATAATTAAGTGATGAAAATTGCATATCCAAACATGCTGCAAGCATGAAAGCAGAGGGCCCATGAATGTTCGACGAATGGTATGTGCAGGTTTCTACAATGTGTTCCAAATTCTCTTCAACTACAGAGTAAAAGTAAGGTAACATCTGGATGTCCTTAGTGTTTAATGTATTTACAAATCTACCTATCTAAAGTTCAGTCATTGGCACTGGCTTACTCAAAAAGTAACAGATTAAGATGTTCTCCAAAATTAATCATAATATAACAAAGCAGCAAGACATAGATGGGGAAACACTCAATACTATCAATTCCTACTATTTGCAAGAAGCTAGTTCAAGGGGAGTTTATGCGTACCAATGCAAATAATTTATTGAATAGAAACAGTGGTCCTCAACATGCCAACAAAATGATGAAAAGAGCATCCCTATGTAGAGCCACGGGACCATTACACCAGCAATTTTATCCTTGACTGTCCTAAGAACTGAGCCAGGCAGATTTGGAAAATTGTTCAAATTCCACGGGCTTGAACAGTACTTCTGCCACATCTCTAGGTCCACAGATGATGGCACTGGATCACCGAGACGAGGAAACCCACTCCCATAAATTGAAGTGTCCAAGTCACTCCCATACATAACCTCTAGTTCCCCTACCTTCCCCTCCACAATCTCCCAGAACTGCTTCTCAATTTGGAGGCGGCTGGGATTCTTCTGCCCAAACCATCTCTTTCTCACCCTCTCGTCAAACCGCCGGAAAGTCTCAAGCAAGCAGGACTTCCTCCTTTGGATAAACCCAAAACAGTCTCTATCAGAGTTTAGGCAATCTGAGCAATACCAGTTCCCTGGAGGCACTCGCTCGAGCGGCGGCGACAAACAGTACAGATGCCAGCCTTTATCACAGCGATCACACAGGAGCATGACATCCCCATGTAACCCACTACTACACTGCTCACAAACTTGATCCACTTCATTAATTAGCATGGTAGACGCAGCATCAGAGTTTCTCCTTTTCCTCTTTCGGACACCAGCAGGCACTTCATTGACTGCAGTAACCGCAGCATCAAAGTTCCTCCTCTTCCGCTTCCGAGCACCAGCAGATGCCACATTATTTCCAGTGATGTAACCACCACTTCCATAACGACCATGAGATGTCTCTTTGCCTAATTTCTTGCGGGAGGCCTTCCTCCTTTTCCGGCTTTTAACACCTGTAGCCTCCTTAACCGTCTCCCCAGTATCAGATTTGTTGCTCTCTTCATCCTGTGAACCAGAAACCGATGGCTGATCATCAGATTCAGCTCCTGACTGTGTTCCCTTGTTCCCATCCTGTGACACCGATCTGCTGGCGAACTTTTCGTAGTCATATAGATGCTCATAATATAGCTGCGCAAGCACGTGCTTGGCACACTCTGATATGTGCATTGGCGCCTTGTCGTCGACGAGGCGGACCACGTCGCCCCAGCGCTTCCCCTCACAAGCACCGTCGTAGCCGCCGAAGCGCTTGACAGCATGGAACAGGCGGCAGAGATCGAGCGGGCGACCATCCGAGAGAGCAGGAGACTTAGGAAGGCCCTTCCTGCGGCCCCGGCGATGTGCGCAGGAAGCCCTGAGGAAGCGGCGATAGTCGAGGAGGAAGGTGTCGGGGTCAGCAGGGGCGGGGCGGGCGAGGAGGCGGTGGATGGGCTGCCTCTTGGTGGGGAACGAGAGAGAGTTGAAATCGAGGGCGTGAGGCGGGGACCATGACGACGGCGGGACGATGCGGCAGATGCCGTAGGGCTCGGCGAGGGGACGGATACTGGCGACGTAGGCGAGGGGGTCGGCGAACTCCTCCTCTGTGGGGTGGAAGACCGGCGCCTCAGGGACGGAGGTGGGGGTGGCGGCGGCGGCGGCGGTGGCGGTGGCGGTGGCGGCGGCGGTGGCAGTGGCGATGGCGGCGGCAAGAGGGGGCCCTTGCCCATGGGCGGTTAGGGTTAGAGGTCAGCGAGAAATGGCAAGTCAAGTGAGGAAGAAGAAGAGCGGGCATAGCAGTTGAACTGGCTCGATTTTTATTCTATTTATTATTATTTTTTCACTTTTCCTATACATATGTCGCCTGAAATCCCGAACTGATTTCACACGATCGCAAAATCCTCGCCGTCGTTTTCCTCTCCGGTAGCTCCTCTACCTTATTCTCTCCTCTTCGACGAGCATCTCCCTCCTCCTCCTCCCCCCTCCCCTATGTGAGTTTGTTCTTCCTATAGATCGATCTGTCTTCTCTGTCTCCTCGCGTGGTGGAAGAGGGTGGTCGTCGCCGGTGCTAGGGTTCGCCGGAGCTCGCTAGGGTCCCGGCCCTAGCTCGCCGAAGCGAGCTCCGGCGAACCCTAGCCCCCGTGGCGGGGTGGTGGCGGGTGGCGGGGGAGCGTGGAAACAGAGGGCGGCGAGACGAAGATGATGAACAGTACCGACGAGAGGAGGAAGATGGACAGTGTCGGAGCTCCGACCTGGCCGCTAGATGAAAATCGGACGGCCAGAAACAGTCGCCTAAAATCACAGGGTTTTTTTCAGGCGATTGAAATATAGCATCTCCCTTTTTTTTGCCACTTTTTCGGATTGGAAAGGGCTTTCTTCTTCTTCTTCTTCTTCTTCTTCTTCTTTTCGTGTCTCGTTGCTAGATTTTGTAGGGAAAAAATTGCAGAATCATTTCCGATTTTAGTGAAGGTAGTATGACCAAATTTGTTATCCAGAGGATCTTGCCTAAAAAGAAAGCAATAGAAGTAATATGCTACATCTTTCCACTATATTCCAGCCAAGGATGTTTGTGTACCTATCACAAAAATTTCTATGAGAATGGTCTTGCAGATCACCATGACCAACTCGAGTAGGACCCCTTGCCACATAAGCCAATCTAACTTCATCTCTTATCTCTTATGTTGGTATGAAAATCATCAATTGGAATCCTAAGCCCTGGATCAGACTCAATGTGTTCCAAGTTCATCACTTCAATCAGATCGACCCCCTTCCCCTTAGTTAGCTATCAAATCATCATCAGTGCCGCGATGATCAACGGTGGCTTGCTCATCAACATGATGTCCTCTTCATTCTGCCTCTTGAATACTCACTGGGAACCAGCTCAATGGCCGCATCCTCTGCCTCTTTTTGTTGTCCAGCAACACCATCTACTGGCATAGCTGGGTTGGAGTTGCTAATGGCAAATGCTTTAGAAAAAAGTGTCTTCGAATGAATCCATGTAAAAAAAAGTCACAAGACATAAAAGGCCAACAATATATGTGTGTTAAATAAATAACACTCTAGACAAGCTTTTTAGAATTCTAATTTATGAAATACAAATTACCTCAACACATATCTACTCTTCTTTCTTTGGTGCCATGTTGCACTTGCAGATCAGCAGATGCAACTTGCAATTGCAATTTGCAAGTGATCTGGTCTGGACTCGCCCTGCGGCTCTGATCGACGCTTGTGCACCGCGTCTCCTTGTGTCGTTGCTGGTGATGTCGAGGATCAGAGGATGCCGAAGCCGTACTTGGCCTTGGCCGCCGCCATCTGTTGTTCGCTGCGCGCCGGCGTGGCAACGTACACTAGCCAGACTTCTACAAGACTACGAAACCAATGTCTTCTCCTGCTTGCATTGCATCCATCGATCGAGAAAAGTCGTCGTCGTTGGTTGCGATGATGGTCATGGGCTACTTCGGCGCCGAGGCGGTTGTATGCGGAGGAAGGAAGCATCATCGCGCAGCAGCAGTTAGCGGGAGAGAGCAGCCCCGGCTGGTGGGCGGCGGCGGCGACGATGAACGAGGCGAGGCGGCGGGCGCGGCGGCCAAGGGCTACCGCCCGTGTATATACGTGGGCGCCGAGTCCCGGCGGTTCGTGGTGCCCACAAGCTACCTCGGCCCAGCCCGGCGTTCCGGAGCTCATGCAGCGCCCGCCGACTAGTTCGGCCGCCCGGGCCGGCGGGATCCGCATCCCATGCCGCGAGGAGGACTTCCAGCCACCGTCGCCGCATCCCCCGCAGCTCCGTCCGCCGCCCGGGCTCGTGTTGGATCGCACCCGCCGCCGCCGCTGCCGGCCGCGACGCGAAGTCGAGGCAAAGGATGGCGAGGAGGCGGCGGAGGGGGCCACGGCGCCATGGCCGGCGGCGCGATCGGGCGTGGGCACGCAGATAGGGTCTCATGGCATATTCCATTGGAGTTGGAAGGGGATTTGGGCCCCTACATTTTTACTCAGCATGTAAAAGAAAAAATTTAAGGTCTCAATTTAGAGACTCGCACTGAAGTTGCTCTTTACGGTGTGTAATGAGTTATTAATTAATATGTTTACATAAGATGTGCTTTCTTATATTAGGATATACTAAAAAAATGCGAGTATGCGTTGCCATGGCGTATATAGTTTTATATTCTAATCACCTTGACAACATGCAATTTTATTGGGGATTTATTCAATAATTGTAAGTTATTCTTCATCTTAAAACCAACCTCTATAATATATATATAGCGCTGGTTGCAAGATCCTTAGATAATTTGCACGGTTTGATTATTCAATGAATTCACCGTGTGTTTCTTTTCGGCTTGGAATGAAACTTATTGCAAATTTATCTTTAGATCAAATTGCACTTATATCTAGACATGATACTTTAACTGTTGAGACATGACAGAGAATGACATATTGACCAGAACGCTCCGAACTTTATTATTATTTAATATAATATAGAATAACACTACCCATGTTTTGGTTGGTCAGTGGAATTTTTGTTCATACCTCGTTGTCATTTTTGCTTCCTGAGTAAACTATTATTCGTTTAGTCCGTCATTATCAATTTGAGCCGTGCATAGCTGCTAAATTTGGACGCGATATATGGTCACGAAGATGTATCGTATTGTAAAACATGGTTTGCTCTCGCCTCCAGAACCAATTCTGGCAAGACTCGTTGCATGGCTACATGCGAAGTCCTATACTAAGCTGAGACGGACACAAATACGGATCAAATACATATATGTGGGCCATGGCAAAAGAAAAGAGCGTGAGTTGCATGCAGAGTCTTGTACTAAACTAAGCTGAGACGGACAAAAATACGGATCGCAATAGCTCTCCAAATCGAATACATATATGTGGGCGGTGGTGAAAGAAAACCGTGGAAAAAAAAGTGGAAATTTTTCATTTTTTTATTAGTAGGTATATATATATAGATATAGATATTAGTAGGTATAGATATAAATATAAGAATATAAAGAAACGATTCCCTTTATTAGTTTTTGTGTCGGAGAGTATATCATTTAGGATTGGTAGCGGGCCAAGCTACTTTTTTTTTTCTTGTTTCTCCCGTGGAGACCGGAGAGGAGATCTGTTAGGATTTGTACGGAGCGTTTGAGGTCTCTGCCTCTCACCCGGACTCTGGCATGCGTGATATATTTGGGTGGAGGGAAAGCCGGAACAAGACATGGAGACGGAACTGGTAGGCTGGACGAAATTTTTGGGTGGACGACGGAAATTTTCTCTCTTTATTAGTAGGTATAGATAAGAACCGTGAGTAAGCTGGAGAGGGGAGGAGGAGGCATTATGGGCTCAGTAGAAGCCTATGATGCGCGGATACTTTTAGGGGGTGTCCGTATCCCGTATCTGATACTCCGTGGATACGGATACGTCGTAGATATACGTTGGATACGTATCTAGACTGTACTAGAAATTATGGATACGTATTGACATGGATACTCGTATTCGATACGTTGGTGCTGGTTTGGAAACGGCCCAACAAGGCAAATAGGTTCATCCGACCACCCAAAAGTAGTATGAACTAGGTGGAAGCTCTCCCCATTTGTTGCTTCTCTCATGCCGACGTATACACTACTGGCCGCTTCTCTCATCCGACGTATATTTTATTCAATCGTCATCGCCCCCTACACTCAAAATGTTAAATTATCCTACGTATAAGCGCAGGTGGTTTTACTAATAATTTGTTAAAATTCATTTATTTACTAGTATTATGTTATTTTATATTAATAATCGTATCCGATACGAATCGTATGAATCTTTCTCTACTTGCTCCCTCCGTTTTAAATTATAGTTTATCTATAAAAATTTAAAAGTGAACTACTTGATTTGGAGCGGAGGAAGATTTTTTACAATTAGGTGAAGTTAAAGATAACTTCAGAAATAAGCTTAGTCAGCCATATTGTTTTGTTAAAATATAAAAATGAAAACAGGGGCGTTGCGAGAATCGAACTCGCGACCTCTCGCACCCAAAGCGAGAATCATACCACTAGACCAAACGCCCTGTTTGTGAATTTTTATATTAAAAAACTTTAATAAGAATTAATATACTACTTATAGTTGTAGAGGATTGAATACGTCACTTTGGAGTTTTGGTAGCCTTGCCTTTTCCTCCCCTTTGCCTCTCTCCCATGGCCGCCGAGACTATCGCCGCCCCGGCCGCCGCTACCCTCGGCACCAGGCGCCCGCGTCATTCCCGCACTGCCGCCTCCTTCCTCTCCTTCCGCGTCCGTGCCACACCGCAGCTATCAGGCGCCGTCGCCGCCTCCGCGTCCCACCGCTGCAAGGCCAAGGCTCACGAGGAGGGCGACAGCAAGGCCTCCGCCGCCATCGACGACCAACTCGGTAACTACCTTCTAGACCCCCGGATCCTGTGCCGTGCTCCCCCTTGCTCAGCAACAGCTAACGACTCAAGACCTATGAATCCCCTCGGTCAGATTTTCATTTTCATACCAAACCGATCTGATCCTTTCTAATTGAATCGAATTGGATCATTGGACCGCCGCGGTTACTTGGATTGTAAGATTGATCATGAACGAGGGGAAACGATTTTCAGTTCACGCCTTTCCCTACTGGCTACTGCAGATTGCCGTGCTTATACTGCTTAGTTTATCAATCACTATGAGCTAATATACCTATTACTATTTGGCGTGATAAAGGACTACTACTACATTAGCAGATGCCTGCTTATGAATATGAACTGAATTAGTTATTCTAAAATGCCGCTTTTACCTACTCTACCCATAAACTAAAACTTACTGTGTTTATTCTTCCTTTTCCTCTATTGAGTGAGTGTGTGGTACCTTGCATTTTAACATGCAGCAGCAGCAGGGTCCTTTCCCTTTAATTTGCTGCTCTTCCCATTGACTATAAAACAATAATAAAGTATTGTTCTGTGCCTTAAGCAATACATCAGGTGCATCCCTGCAGAGTCTTGACATCTATGGTTGCACTTCATGGTATTTGCGATCGCAGTGTCTCTTGCCATTTCCTAAGCATTCAGTATAGTGCACCATCATAGTAAACACACCTTGTTAGGGAGATTCTCATGAATACCATGTGATTGTGTCCTTGTCTTGGCTGTTTCGGTGATTTTCATATGGGGGATGGCTTCCTGGGCCTTCGTGGTGTATGAATCCGCATGTGTTCCACAACCTGCTTCTCTTGTGACTTTGTCACACCCACCATGAATTCAGTTTGCATTCAACGCAAATCGTCGGCTGTTGTGATGACTGAGGCTTGACATGGCTAACCATTCTTCCCTTTTTACAGTGCTGGATGTAGCAGAGTCGACCTGGGATGACCTCGTCCTTCGCTGCGAGTCTCCGGTGCTTGTCGAGTTCTGGGCACCATGGTGCGGCCCTTGCCGTATGATGCACCCTATCATCGAGGACGTGGCAAAAGCATACACCGGCAGGCTGCGGTGCCTCAAGCTCAACACCGACAAGAATCAGGAAGTGGCGACAAGGTATGGCATCAGAAGCATCCCTACCATCTTGATTTTCAAGAATGGGGAGAGGAAGGAGACGGTCATCGGCGCTGTCACGGACACCACGCTGGCAACAACTGTTGAGAGGTTCTTGTAGCCCACCACAGGCTATTCGCTCGCCATCTGCTGAGACAAGGATTTGCATGTCACATGACTCACGAATGCAGCCTGAATCAAAAGTTGCAAACGTGAAAATAGACCGAGATTGCACACAGGCTTTGTCTAGTGTTTTTTTTTTAATAAATAATTTGATAATTTGCTGTCGTTGTTACTAATACCACCTGTTGCAAACATGAAAAGAGAGAAACCTAAACATCTTGATATGCATGGGAAAGATGTTACATTATTAACCTTTTGTGAAAAAAAAGATGTTTGCTGGCATGTTTGTCATCGTCATCATCTTTGCCTTATGTTTTTGAAGTCTTTCCATCCCATTCCAGGCTCTACCGTTCTAATGTAGTGTAACCCGCTTTTAAACTGAAAGCCAACCAAATCACATCATGCCCACATCTTTTAGCTCAAAATTGAAGGCACATTTTATTCATTTGCAGTATATATTCGATTTGATTCAACCATACATTACATACAAAAAGTCCTATTGCATTGTGTCGTGGGACTAACTTAGACTGGGCTTATGTTTCTATCTTCGCTTGCTAGTTGCTACAAGCAGAGATAGAGCAAAACTCCTGTCCTGTAACTGACATCCTAGCTGCTTATATATACTGATCCATCCGGCAATCCCGATTCCTGATAGGTAGCTCATATAGGCCCGCAGCTGCTCCGCCAAAATAAACAATCATCTATAACCACCGGCCATGGTAGTTGAGCTCTGATATGCACGATGACAGTGCCTCCCTCACCATCTTGTTGTCTGCTTCCACATATAGCACATCTTCGAACAAGCTTTTCGCCTGCTCCAGAAGCCTCACCTTATCCCTGCTGTTCCGAGGCCGCAGATAGGACCGCTGCTGCAGTGCAGTGCCCCATCTGTAGAGAGCTGCAATGCCATAACAGTTCCGCATCAGCAAATATATCCAACCAAAACCACGAAACATGGCTAACAACAGAGCATTGTCACAAAACCTTCTGGAGCATAAGTGTTGCCTCTCGACAACATGGCGTCAAACTTATCAATTGCAGCAAGATACACCCGGTCAGCATCGACTGCTGCTTCCTGCATCAATGTCTCAAGTAAATGCAATCAGCGTGAACACATTGCAAGTAGTCGTCACAAATAGCAAGGCATAGAGTAACATTGGATTTTCTAGCAAATTATCACTGTTTCTCGAACAAAATTTTGCCTAAGTGCATATTGATTATTGGCAGTTTGAATTCCTAGAGCATGAAACAAGACCTTCAAACCCATCATAGTTGATAAAAAAAAATGCAGCTCATACCGGTCCAATGTCAGCAAGTAATTGTGCCCGGAAAATAAGTGCCAGCCCCCAATTGTACAATGCCTTGACGTCACCTGAATCAATGGAGAGGGCCATCCTGTAGCTTCTGCCAGCCTCAACAAGGAGGCTTTCACATTCTTCACATACATCGACAAGAGCGGATGAAATGCTCTCTCTGCTTAAGATTCTCCTATCTACCTTCCTGGACCGTGAAACACGCTCCCTTCCATTCAGAAAAGTAGCGCTGTTGGCCAAGAGTGCCCTCAGCTCGCGACTAATCTTGAGCTTGAGCTCTCCGTGGAGGAGGTACGTGTTCCCTAGCTGGCCCACTGCTACAAGGCTTGTTGGCCTCAAAGCTACAGCTGTGGAAAGGAGCCTAGCTGATTTGTACAGCAGTGCATCTGCAGTCTCTTCATCAGCCATGGCCACCATGGATTCCCTGGCCTTCCTCAAGATCTCCGCAGCTTCCTTGACATTTCGGCTGAATTCCTCTCCATCCGAATCAGCAGAGGCGCTTTCATCACCATATAAAGGATGCAAACCGGCAGCATTAGCGACAAAGCGGTCATCAGTCACGTCCTGTGCTTCACTCACCTGGCTACCACCATCGCCGCCACGGCGCTCAATCTTGAACCTGTAGGACCTGTCCCGGATTTCAAGCGTCCTCTCAAGCAAAGATGACTCGATGGATTCGGCGGAAAACCTAGTAGAACCACCTTGAAATGGGCCATCATCATCCTGCACACTGTCACGCCGATGCCTGTGCTTGGACACCAGTCTCTCCAGCCGAGCATCCTCCACCCCCAGTGTGGCCTGAGCACCTGTTGCTGCATCCTTGGATCCATTGCCATCCTCGTCAAACTGCAGCATGTCAAGCGGCCTTCCATTTGCTGCATTATCGACTATAGATGGATCAAATGCAGAAGCCTCTTGTTGCAGGGCAGAATCCACGGGCTTAGAATTCGCAATGTCTTGCTGCTGTTGAGCAGCAGTAGCCTGGTTGTTGGAAGTGTTGTTGCCTTTTGCAGGCTTCTTCCTTGGCGAGCTGAGGCTGAGGTCCCGCACGGCGTGGCGAGCCCAGGCGCCGAGATAGTCGGCGACCTCCCAGAGCGGTCCGAGCGCATCTGACACGGTGCGGTTGGTGTCGCCTTGGGCGGCGGCCACTGTGGCGGCGTCGGCGACGGCATCGCGCAGGCGATCGACGGCCTGGACGATGCGGCCCGGGCGGGCGTCGGAGAGCAGCTCGTCCCTCAAGGCGCGGGCCTGGGCATCGAGATCGGCGAGGAGCGCGGGGAGGCGGCGGGGGGACTCTGGCTGCGCTGAGGAGGACAGGTGCCTGGCTGCGAATCCAGCGGTGAAGGCGGCCGCGAGGAGGGGGGAGGGGAGGTAGGCGGGCGAGGGAGAGGGAGAGGGCGAGCGCGGCGGCCGGGAGGAGCACGAGGAGGCCATGCGTGGTGGGCTGCAGCGGGAGGGGAAGGGGAAGGGGAAGGGGTGTCGGGCGCCGCGGCGAGGTCGGCCCAGCCGTTGTACGCCGACGCCGACGCCGACGGGGAGGAGTAGGAGTAAAAGTAGGGAGAGGCCTGTCGGAGACAGGTGAGGCGAGGCGGGATGGATGTGGATGGCGGCGGCCTCCTCGACCTCAACGGCGAGGAAAGGGTTCGGGTGGCGAGGAGGCTCCGGCTGGAGGTGGAGGGGGAGGAACTTGCAGCCATCGGACAGGATAGCAGCGGAGACGGATGCACTGCCACTGCAAGTGAAAGACCATCTGCTACTGTTTTGTTTCAACAAGGGAAATGATATACTCCTATTTTCAAATCAATTTTCTCCAATTTTAACCAATCTTATATGAAAAATAGACCAGCACCTACGATATCAAATTAGCTTCATTAAATCTTCCATAAAATGTACTAAATCCGTTCCAAATTGTAGTTCGTTTGACTTTTTTTCAACCCAACTTTGACCACTCGTGTTGTTCAAAATTTTTGTGCAAAAAATATCACTTCTTTTGTTATGATTTGCTTTATTAACAAATGATATTTAAAAATGACTTAAATTTGACTTTTTTTTTTTTTTTTTGCAAATTTTTTAAATAAAGCGAGTGGTCAATCTTAGTCAAAAAAAAAAAAGTCAAACGAACTATAATTTAAAACGGAATAGTAAGTTACAGATGTTGGTATACTTTTTTTAAAAAATATTTGGTCCAAGTAAAAGAGGCTTGGCTTTAAAGAAAGCCAAAATGATCCATAAGTTGGAATAAAGCAAGCAGATTGTGTGAGATTTATCAAACTCTCATTTAATAATAAAAAGAAGAAATCATTGCATGGCAACAGCAAAGTCAGGATCATCCTGAATGAGAAAATCAACACAAGAGCATTGTTTATATTCAACTAACAATTCGCAACAAAATATATACAGCTAATAAGCAGGCATCCCAGTTCAGAATCATGTTTTCAAGACGCCTGGACGAACCATGGACAAGTCGACACTACTAGACCTGGACGCCATGGGACCGTCCAGGACAATTAATCTCGGACGTCTTGAAAACAGGGGTTCAGATAGATCAAAATGCACAAAAATATACTCCATATATGCAGCAGATAGTAGCATGATAACAATACAATCAGTTTTAATAACAAAGGAAAATTTCCAAACACTTGGAAGAAGAAACATAATACAGCCACCCAAACATACATCCTCCTAATACAACCTTATCAATACCATGACCCAGGATACACATGCCCCTTCTCTACAAAATGCAATAACAATATATAGTAATGTAAATGAATCGAGGTGCCTTAATAACAAATACACAGTGCATGTCTCCACCATGCCGGAAATTCACACGTTTTCAGTCTCACCACCACCGCCTCTGCAACAACTCTAATAAGAGATTTTTCACATCCTCCTCCTACCATAAATGATTAGATTAGGCAGCTGCGATCGGCTCGGTTGCTGCTGGTGGTGCTGTTGCTGCTGGCGCTGGTGCCACTGCTGCGGCCTTTTCCATCTCAGGGACACTGCCATTGGCAGGGGCCACAGGCTTAGCTCCATCCTTTCCAGCGGTAGCTGGTGCTCCATCCTTTCCGGTGGTGGCGGCAGGTGGCGGAGGTGGCTTCATGTGGGGTGGGGAGTGTGCTTCAGCTTCTGCAATATCTGCCGCATCCGTGCCATGTCTGTTGGCTTCCCAGGCTTTGGGCCCTGGATCACAACGATCCCAGGCTTCTTCTCCTTCTCCTTATCTTTCCTAGCTCCTCTCTTCTCGATGTTAGCAATCTCATGTGGGATAAGTTCTGATATCGCCTTCCAGTACTGCTTATCCGCACCAGCGTGAAACTTCTCTTGGTTTGCTAGGAAAAGCTGGCAACAAAGCGGCAAAATAAGGGAATGTAAAAAAGAAGGCAGGCAGGTTTTCTTAAGGATCCTGATCTTAAGAAAAGAGGCAGAGAGGGATATACAGGATCCTGATCTTAAGGAAATACCACCTACCTTCTCCCTGTCACGGTTTTGGCCCTTGCTTGTCTCGACATTGAGCTTTCTCTTCTCAACAAAAGCTTTCTTAAACTCTTCAGCATCAAGGATGATTTGGCTCCTCAGCTCCTTCTCATGCTTCTCCTTTTCCTCAAGGTGGATAGCATTTTGTCTGTTGATCATTGGTGTTAGCATACACTTTGAAGAATGAAAGAGAATACCAGCAACGGCCAGAAGAACAGAAGATAGAGTAAACTAAAACAGGCAGGCTGAGAGTAAAGCAAGGGACGAATAAGAACAACATCAAGGCTTACTCCCTGGGAAGACTATCAGGATAACTAAACGAGC
Organism: Hyparrhenia diplandra; assembly: GCA_015847255.1. Classification (NCBI taxonomy): domain Eukaryota; kingdom Viridiplantae; phylum Streptophyta; class Magnoliopsida; order Poales; family Poaceae; genus Hyparrhenia; species Hyparrhenia diplandra. The sequence continues at coordinate 44,124 of JADLZK010003000.1, forward strand.
AATTGCTAGAAGGTACAAATTAAAACATGGTGATGCGCTATTCCAAGGTTGAATACTGACACTATTGCGTATCATGAACCAGAAGAGTTGGTGAGAGACATAGGCATAGCTGTTCAGTGGGGCATAGAAAGCTTCTCAGCCCTATAAGGGGGGAAGAACTAATAACAGTAGGACCAAACCATGCACAAACAGTGAAGATCAAGCTTATATAGTTTAAAAAGCAGCAAGGTAGCCCCCAATGTAAAGTATTTGTGTTTTAGTGTAATGACAACCAACTATTATAATAACAACCTGAATCCTAGTATGCATGTCACTGTCTAAGCTAATTGCAAAAAATGAGGTCGTGTGCAGAAGAATCATGTTTTCATCGCTTATGCAGAATTCTAACCCAGACAACCGCAACATGATAGAAAAATGAACAAGTATAATAGGTCATTCTGAGTGAGTGTTATAGCACGCATTCATGTAATTGGTAACTAGTGGCAAGTAAGGTATGTGCTGGAGGCGTGAAATGGGTGACGGATGCACGGCGATCTAAGGTTTATAAATAAATAAACGGTGAAATTTGAGTAGATCACCAATGGAATCTAGAAAAGCGCACGGAGGAATTACATGGCACTGCCATCAACTAGTGAGTCTGTGTAAAAGTAAGGAGCGATTCGGCTGTGAGGTGGTGAGATCTATCTATCTATGTATCGAAGACTGCATGCAGATCCGTAGATCTAGTCTAAGCAGACAGCATGGGCAGGCAGATCTGGGCAGCAGAAGCGAGAGGAAGGACCATACATACCGGCGCCACTCGCGGAGCAGGAATCCCTCGTCGCGTCCCATCTCGGTGGGCGGCGGGAGGATGGGCCCGCCGTTGGAGTCAGCGGGTGCGGCGAAAGGGTCGTCGTGGAGGTCGCCGTTGGAGTGGGGCATGCCGAAGGGGAGGGCGCGTAGGCGTCCGGGGAGGCTGGGAAGCCGTCGCCGGCGGTGGCGGGGGCCGAGCCGTCGAAGTGGAGGAAAGGGTCGTCGTGGAAGGGCGCGGCGGCGGGGGAGGAGGTCGGGGACTCGAAGGCGGTGGCCATGGCAGGCTGGGATCTGGGAAGGAGGTGGGTGGCAGGTGGTAGCGTCCCTTGATCTGATTCTGATGAGCCCAAGCAAATGGAAATGGAACGCGAGCGAGCGAGCGAGGTGAGGGAAGAAGGTGAGAAGCGAGGGAGGGATGGGAAGAGTCGCCGCTGATCTGTCTCTGGAAGCGCAGGCACCGACGCCGTCGCCCACGGTGAATGATTCATTCATAAGGACCGTATTGCCCCCGGTTCGTATTATGCTTTGCATTTGCACGACTGTGCAGCAACTCCCCACCAACCTACTCAAAATTTAACTTCTAGCCAAACAATAGAAAGAAAAAGTACGAGTACTTATACATTTTATGTTTTGTTTTTTTTAAAAAAAATAGGAGTTGAAATGTAGAACATTATGTTGTTGTATACTTTTGCTAAGAAGCCCGTGAGAGGCTCGGGGCGCATTCCTACCACCAATCGCCACCACTTGTACGCCCCATAACTGTTGACGGCTAGGGCGAGAACGGTTAGGTGCCACGATGGGGGCCAAACCTAAAGGGGTGCTTTGGTTCTTGTAAGTTTTCTCGCCTCACATTGCTCGTCTAGGACATGTGTTTGTTAAGTCCATGAAATCTTGCTTTTTCCACCTATCGATCTCGCCCCCTCAACAAGGAAATCAGGAAAGCCAAATCCTTTCTCTCGCACGAGCAAACGCTGGCTGCTGAATCACATCCGCACGCCACGTTGTTTCAAGCCGTGATGAAAAGACTGCTAGCTACAAAACCAAGTAGAGAAGACTAATCTCTGGTTTGCCTGGACAAGACGAGGCTGGCAAGGTGAGCAACAACGCCAAAGATTCTGTTTCCTATGGCTACAAATGCAAAATGTTACAAGACCATAATGATGGGTGTAGGGTTATTTCACCTTATCCAGCCGCCATCTTGCAGCTGAAAAACCACATCAACACGATGAAACAAGGGGACACTAAGTTTCGGGGGCATCCACTGCAATTACTTCATCTGCTGCCGATGCCCAATTCTCATGTACAATTAAAATTAAAATTCAAATTCAGAAAAAGAGAGACAGAAGATATCGAAACAAGTCCAAGACGAGCCCAATATATATGCTCCTCGCTGGCCATGAGCCTTTTCTCTCGAGTAGGCCAGGATAAAGCCCAGTTTGTGCCATTGGGCTTCGGACCACGCACAGAACCGAACAACGAACAGGACACAAAAGCGAAGCGCGCACACACACGTCAACCGGCCCACCCACCGCTCTTCTCTTCGTCTCGTCCTCCTCGCGACCACGCCGCAGCCGCCGACGCCGTCGAGTATGGCCGCCGCCGAGGTGGACCCCAGCCCCAACCCACCGCCCACCACGGCCTCCGACCTTCCCAACGGAAGCAAAGCAAAGACGCGGGAGGCCGACCGCCGCCGCCGACGCCGCAAGGCCAAGAAGAACAAGTCCGCCGCTGAGGCCGATGCCCAGGACGCGGACGGGGGAGCTTCTGGCTCCGACGCCAAGGAGAACGCCGATCCGAATCCCGAGGCGCAGGTGAGCGACCTTCCTCCGTCTCCACTTGTGAGGCACGCACGGCACGACACGGGGAGTAAAACCTAGGGTTTCTGAGATTTGGATTTGCTGCAGGTGGAGGTGGAGATAGAGTACGTGCCGGAGAAGGCCGAGCTGGACGACCCTCTCCTCGATGACTTCAAGGCCATCTTCGAAAAGTTTACCTTCAGGACGCTGCCGCAGCAGCGGCCGAGGTATTTGGATTTACCAAGTGTTTCTTCAGTCGATCGCTCGGTCGATGAGCGGGCCTAAACTATAGTGTAATGTATGTTCGCTGACAGGATGATAAGAAAGATGAGGGTGCCACTGATGCGACAAAGAAGGGCTCAGATGATGATGACGACGAAGACGATGAGCAGGAGGCAAACAAGAAGAAGGAAGGAGGTCTGTCCAATAAGAAGAAGAAGCTGGAGCGCAGGATGAAGATTGCAGAACTCAAACAGATATGCAATAGACCTGATGTTGTAGAGGTGCACTCTTCTTCCCAATCAAGTGAACCCGCAGCCAGCTGTTTCATTTTTTCTGATAAAATCCATATAGATCATCTGTCTTCATCTCAACATTTTTATTCCAATTCCAGGTCTGGGATGCAACTGCTGCAGATCCAAAATTGCTTGTATATCTCAAGGCATACAGAAATACAGTTCCTGTCCCTAGGCACTGGTCTCAAAAGCGCAAGTTCTTACAGGTTTGTGACTTTCAACACATCTATTTAGTTTGAATATGGGTGTTTATATTTGATGAAATTGGTCAGTATAAATACATATCGTGTTTGCATTCTCTTCTCAGCGAGTCATTGATGGTGTGGGGGTGTGGGAGCGAAATGTCCATATGGTTTCACACCTCTTATACAGATACCTAATTCTTGCAGGGATGGCTGTAACAACTGGGGCGGCTGGGCTTGCTGGTGCAATACTTGAGTGGGTTCTGTAGTCTATATATTGGATCGTTGAAACTAGTTTATTTCACATGAGGCCCCTCTTCAGTGGAATGGAATAGATTAAGGTCCAGCTAGAGTCCATGGCCTTAAATATTAATTCACACCACAAATACAAGTGTTTTTCCTGTTTCTTTGCAAATCTTACTCAAGTTTACATATTTAAGACAGATATTTTCTTTTTCGTATGTTTGTTATAAAAAAGTTTCTTCACTGTATATATTCAATTTACAATGTTATCTTGTTGTTTCAGGGGAAGAGAGGTATTGAGAAACAGCCTTTCCAGCTTCCAGACTTCATTGCTGCAACTGGAATAGAAAAGATAAGACAGGTAGCATGCTTATGGTTTCTCAGTAATTTAGGGTGTGTTTGGTTTGAGGAATGAGGTGGCCCATCATCTTCTCTCTCCTCATTTTTTGTATTTGGTTTGTGAAATGGAATGAGTTGCCTCATCACCACCTCATTCCTCACAGGCTAATAATTAGTATATGCATGAGGAATGTGTTGATTCCACCAAAATTCATGGGATGACCTTACGATGCGTCACCTCATGAAGCATGGGGTGACTCCTCAAACCAAACACACCATTACTTCTCTCTGCTTATTCAAACTTTTTTTCTTTGGGGAAAGCTGGAGAACTCATTCCAGTTTGGTGCCATGAACATGAACCACCTAATTGATTTCTAAATGTATACACAGGCTTATATTGAGAAAGAGGATAGCAAGAAGTTGAAACAGAAACAGCGGGAGCGTATGCAGCCCAAAATGGGCAAAATGGACATAGATTATCAGGTAAACTTCTTTCCACCCACTAAGGGTGAAATGTGAAGTAGTTTGTGGCTCGTGTGCATCTATAGGAGTAGGCGAGTAGCCATGAGCAGACATATGTATACTTTCTTCCTTTGTCATATATTCACATGATTTCTCGTTGTGTGGTTGTTTATGACTGTTGTCATGCCTCCACATCTGATCTGATCTTGATTCCTTGTCTTAATGTTGCAACAGTTCATCGTGGTTTTCAGATTACTAGCAATTTTAGTCACCTGGTCTTAAGATGGCTGTCACACAGATGGATTGTCTAACAACAAATTTGTTCTTGGCAGGTTTTGCATGATGCGTTCTTCAAATATCAGACAAAACCCAAGTTATCTAGTCATGGTGATCTGTATTATGAAGGCAAAGAATTTGAGGTATGTAGGGTTTTTGTGTTATAACTGCAAAGATAGAGCAAATAACATCCAGATGTCAATGTATTCTTTTGGTGCGATAACACCATGGTCTTAACTTCTACTTCATTCAACAGGTTAAACTGAGGGAAATGAAGCCAGGCATGCTTTCTCGTGAGCTTAAAGATGCTCTTGGTATGCCTGATGGTGCCCCTCCCCCATGGCTTATAAACATGCAGGTTTGTTCTTTTAACCTGAATTCAGCTGTTCTCCTATTGATAATGCCTTTGTTACTGGCTAACTTAATTCGATGTACAACGTTTCAGCGCTATGGCCCACCTCCATCTTATCCCCAACTGAAGATCCCAGGTCTAAATGCCCCAATCCCCCCTGGTGCCAGTTTTGGTTATAGACCAGGGGAGTGGGGAAAGCCACCAGTTGATGAGGTATGTTTTCTATTGAAAATTTGAATCCTTGCATTTCCAGTCTATACTCAAGGTTCCTTTCCTAAGCTCTTGTATTGTTTCTTGCCAACAGCATGGACGTCCACTCTATGGAGACGTTTTTGGTGTTCTGCAGCAGGACGAACCTAACTATGATGTATGTTATACTTTACGTTTTTAGTGGGTAAATACTGCAGAGTTCAGAGCCAATCTAAAAGCAGAACTTATTTATTTTCTTCATCCTTGCAGGATGAACCTGTTGATCGCAGCAAACACTGGGGAGATTTGGAGGAAGAGGAGGAGGAAGAAGAGGAAGAGGAGGAGGAAGAGGAAGAACCAATGGAAGACGAGGAAATGGAAGATGGAATTCAGTCTGTCGATACTATCTCAAGGTGGGTTACTATATATCTTTCTTTAGTGTTTTGTAGGCCCTTAGTTTTCCTTTTCTTTAGTAATGCTGATGCAGTAGCCTAATTTTTTTTTTTTTTTTTTGCCTCCAACCAGTACTCCAACTGGCGTTGAAACACCTGATGTTATCGATCTTCGGAAGCTGCAGAGGAAGGAGACTGAGAAGCAAGCCGAACGACCATTGTACCAGGTAAGTATATGTTTGTGGTATTGGTGGGGTTTGTGGTATCTTTGTTAATAATTCGTTGCTGATGTTCCTTCTTGGATCATGAAGGTTCTTGAACAAAAGGAAGAAAGGATCGCCCCTGGGACACTATATGGGTCAAGCCATACGTATGTCTCCCTAACCCTAAAACCTCTTGCATGCCCCCCACCCCCTCTGGTTTTGTATCTCATGCCGTGTGTGCTTGCTTTACAGGTATGTGTTGGGAACACAAGATAAATCATCAGCTCCGAAAAGGGTGAGTGTTGGAGCTGTCCCCCTTTGGGTGCTCTTTGGAACTAGGTCGTTTCCCTGATATTTGATTACTACAATTGAACTTTTTTTTTAAAAAAACTTGTCTTAAATTTGGTGACAGGTGGATCTGCTTAAGAATCAAAAGTCAGATAAGGTGGACGTCACCATCCAGCCTGAGGAACTGGAAGCCATGGATGATGTTCTGGCGGCCAAGTAAGGATCACTCCGCCTGATGCCTTTGTTATTATCTTGTTCCAAGTCGAAACGGTAATGGATTATCCTCTTGTGATAATGCAACAGGTATGAAGAAGCGCGAGAGGAAGAGAAGCTTAAGAACCAAAAGGAGGACTTCAGTGACATGGTGGCGGAGGTATGTAGTATTCTGTGGCCCAGTGATTTGTTTTGATTTCAATAGCTGGGTGATTGACAAGTGACTGTTTGCAGAATAATGCTAACAAGAGGAAGCGGAAGCAAGAGAAGGAAGGCAAGTCGAAGAAGAAGGAATTCAAGTTTTAAGTTGGATATAATATATATAGGTGTCTGCAGGGGTGGCGATCTTGCGAGCCAACGTCACCTGGTTGTAATGTGAATTTTGTTTGTACGCTACTAGTACCGTAACATGTGTTCCCTTGGATTGTTGGATTTACTGTGAATTCAAGTTTTAAGGGTGATATGTATGCTACTCTGTAGCTAGCTAGATGTTGCTTACAAATATGGTTTAGTTGTTGCTCCAACCGAGACGAGAGGTTGGCTTCATTCGTGAAGAGCTCAAAGGGCATTTTTGGTTGACATGCACACAGCGCTCAAGGGGCATTATTGTGAGTTAATTTCACTAGAATGTATGCTTCTCTCTGTAAGAGACGTGTTGAAGCAATTTCTATTTAAGAGAGGGGATTCGGTGATGATGCACTATTTTTTCTTTGTGCGGTTATGCCTAAAGAAGATGATATACTAGCATTGGATAGATGGCAGTGGATGATGATTGATGACGCTCTTGTTAGGTACAGTGCGTAGTATTGTTTGTTGTTTGGCAGAGGCCACGGCCGGCCACGGGAGGTTTCTTTTCTTTTGGTTGGTCATTTTCACAGACCGACAGCCGGCCGCACCGAAAGCGCAAATTTGGCGGACAGAAAAAAAAAAAAAATGATGGGGAGGTTCCCTTCCCTGATGTCTTCTTCTTCCTCGTCCGCAGTCAGTCAGTGAGCGAGTCCCCCTCACCTCTCACCTTGAGCGCAGCCGGAGCCGGAGCGCCACCTTCCTCTTCCTCTCCTTGTACTAGAAACAACTAGAACCCTCGCTCCAGAACCTTGCTATCCTCAAAGCTCGTCCCATCTCCGCCGCGCCGGCCCCCGGCCTTGGCGACATGAAGCACCAGCCGCCGCGCCGCTGGGGCGTCGTGGCGGCGGTCGTCGCGCTCGTCCTCCTCGCCTGTCTCCAGATCCAGTACCAGCACCTCAAGGTCCCCGCCCGTCTTTCCCTTCCATTTTTAGTTTATTCCGGAGAGCTGCTCTCAAGTCTCAACCCGCAAGGCCGGCTTGGCTTGTTATCTTCATTCAGGTGGATCTCGGCAAGGCCGGCTTTGCCTCTTCCACGCAAGAGAATGCTAACGCCATCCCCACCCGCAACCGCATTCGCTGGGGAACCGCCGCCACCAGCAACTCCTTGCCGCGCGGGATTGTCCAGCGCCACTCCGACATGTCCCTCCGCCCGCTCTGGCAGGACCACGCTACTTCCACCCACAAGGTACGCTACCTAGTAGCTTCTGGTTGCCACTGCTGCTACCAAACACTCGCTCGCCATGAATCATTGCTACTTAGATGCAGTCCTCTTGTCTGCCATCACATCTTCATGCCAGGAATCCCCATTTTTACTTACTCCTCCCCTTAGTTATTAGCCCACTTCTTTGCCCATGATTTAATGATTGCTGTTACAACTGAATTGGCAACGCTAGTCAATCCATCACAAATAAACAGTGGGAGACGACAACAGGGCGGAAATAGGTAGAAGCTCAAGCTGGTGGTTAAGTCATCGCTGTCGCCATGAACTACTTGATGCTGTCAAAACCATTGTTACTTGTTGTCGCATCTTGTTATCCGTTCTGCCTATCAAGTTACGTACTGTCTTCTCCAAAACAAATTCAGCTGCCATCATACTCCCCTTTACACGCAGAATAAAAATGGTGACCACAGTGCTCTCCTCGCCATGGCAGTCGGCATCTCCCAAATAAAAAATGTTGACACTATGGTTCGTAAGGTCTGTGCTTCTCTCAGGTTATCCTTTCCCTTACCCGTCTCTGTCTGTGTTGTTCAGTGTAACAGAAGAGAGCTTCACTTAATACCATCTGTCGCCATTTGCTTTCTTTAGTTTCTGAAGGAAAACTATGCAGTCATGCTCTTCCATTATGATGGAAATGTAGATGGATGGCGTCATCTTGAGTGGAGTGAAAAGGCCATACACATCCTTGCTCACAACCAAACAAAATGGTAAACTTAACTCACATTCTTCTGTTAGGGTATACATATGTGGTAGCTGCATCTTCCATCATATTCTGCCACATCTCAGAAGAATGAACAAATATTCCTTCTGCAGGTGGTTTGCTAAACGTTTTTTGCATCCTGATGTCATGGCTATCTATGATTTCATCTTTCTATGGGATGAAGACCTTGGAGTGGACAACTTCAACCCAAGAAGGTATAAGTGATGGTCATAATCCTTTTCCTCTAGTCAGCCACATTACTAACTCAGTGCTCACAGTGGAACCAAAACTTACCATATTGTCATCCAAGTGCTGGATATCAGCCATTTCCAGAGCAGATCCATTAATTGATTCTCATGCACGTTTTTTTGCTATGGCCTGTTAGTTATATAAAAAAAAAAGATAATAATAATAATATTTATTTAGAATGGGGATGTGCGTAGTTAGTTTGAGACTTTTGTATGTAACTGTTTATTGAGATTTATTCAGATGGAAATGGACTAAGAACTTTGAGCAATATTATCTTCACTTCTTTTCTACTGTAGAAGCTTCCTAGGAATACATCTATGATTAATTTTGTTTTTCTGTTCAAAGACGTTTCCTCATCTCTAATGTTGTTTGGTCCTAGATATCTTGATATAATGGTTTACTTAAGGCTTAGAAATAACACAACCTGCTCTGGACCCTGATCTATCAACCGATATCCACCATCGAATCACAATCCGCAATAAGATGACAAAAGTTCACAGGTGCTTCTCTCTTTCTAATTTTCAAAAAAAAAAAACTTTCTGTTTCTTTTTAAAATCTTTCTATTCTCTAAGAAGCACTTTTTTCACTTTTTATGTAGGAGAATATATGACAATCGGCCTAGTATGAATTGTTCTGATGAGAGCAAAGGACCTCCTTGTACTGGGTATGGATCAAACCTTTATCGTTATGCAGTTGCTGTATTTGGAAAATTGAAGATACTCTAAAAAATTGTTGCTTCACATTGAGGTAGTATATTCCTATTTATATTAGTCCCAAAAAGAGGACATTGTTGGATTACATGTTTTGGACATGTGATTTATATGAAGCAAAATCACATAGCGCAGCTGACATATTCTTGAACCATTATCTTATGAAGTATTCCACCACACTCTTTCAAACATTTAATGGGTTTGATTTGCATCTTGAATAGGTGGGTAGAGGGCATGGCACCAGTTTTTCTCGTGCTGCTTGGAAATGTGTATGGCATCTAATTCAGGTGCAAATACTATTCCTCTAGCCATTTTTTTTTTAAAAAAATGACTATTGTGATAATAAAGTGGTCAGTGTGAGTCATTGTCTGATTTTATTAACTGTGAGTGGAAGGTCATGAATTTTAAGAATCAATACACTTGTTTAATCTCTTGTGTTGCAGAACGATCTGATTCATGGATGGGGCCTTGACATGAAGCTTGGCTATTGTGCTCAGGTACTCAAGATATGTTAACAATCTTAAAAGTTTTTTAATAGGATGCCTGTTGACTATTGAGGCATGCTATTTCAGCCACCATGTCCTTTGTTAAACATGATGGAGCGTGGACATGATATTTCAGGGTGATTGACAGTCACATGATATTTCAGGGTGATCGAACTGAGAAAGTTGGTGTAATTGACAGTGAGTATGTTGTTCATCAAGGGATACCATCTTTAGGAGGGCCATCGCTTAGCAGCAAGGTGCTTCTCGCAACAAACTGTTTTTTTTTTTTTTTTTTTTTTTTAAATAAACTTGGTGGAGTCTAGTAGGAACCAAGGATAAAGTGTACTGATTCCTGTGAGAGCATCCATTTCACCTTGTGTTTTCCTTTTACCCTAGTTGGCATGTACCTGCATGGTAGTAACATTAGTTTCATGATTGTGCAATAGTGCCACTACTGACATCTTGTTGATACAGACACCTCGAAGATCATTGGATTTGAGGACCCATGTGAGTATATCTAGGGCATTTTTGTCTTCCTGGATCAAAGGATTAAAAGTTGCCATGGTACTAACTGTTGCTTTCAATTTTAATAGATACGAAGACAATCATCAGCTGAGCTAGAGAAGTTCAAAGAGCGGTGGAACAGGGCTGTAAGGGAAGACGAAGAATGGAGGGATCCTTTTGATTCTTGATTACTTCGAGAGCAGAGTGTGACACATCTGATAACAAAGCTGGCCAGTGGCCAGTCACAGCAGTACAGAAGCAGAGGCCATCTCATCTGAGAGCTACATGTGGCCCTGCTTCATGTCAAATACATTTGGTTTGTTATACGATGATGAGACGGACAGTTGGTTATATGATGATGAGTTACACACACACACACACACACACACGCACACACCATAATTTTATCCTCACGAGACAGAAGAAATAGCGGAAACATTATCATCAATACAAGGAGGAGCTGATGAAGAAGGTGAAACTAACCAGGGACTTGAAACAGTGGTGTAATTTTCCCTTGAAATATCTGTTGGGCTAGAGTTGTATAGTGACATGATATACACACTTGTGCAGCTATTTAATGAGGAATCTTACATACATAGCCTAGAGCAGTTTCCTACTATTATTGTCTTGTACCATGTACCCCCTTGCCTAGTTGAATTCCATGAGTTAGAGAGAAATAGTATGAGGTCTGTATTTTGTTGTCAAATTAAGAGGATGGCACCACATTTTTTTGTGTTACCACACCAAGGTTGCCGATCTCTTTATTTATCAATATAAAGGTTCTGTATATGTACATGAACAATGTTTTGAGTGTCAAATTCAACTTACTGAGATTGTAGCTGTCTCTCTCTGAATTGGACAGAAGCAGGGTGTGTTTGGGGGTATAGACTGTGGAGTCCAGTCTACACACACTGTAATGGATGAAACTTTCACCTATCTCCCTCCAGTATGGCATTGGCACATTGGCTTGGAATGCATGGTTCCCTTGTCCTGACTGTGTGTAAGAAGAAAAGGCTTGTCCTGAAAGTACAGTGACAAGAAAGCCCAGTATGTTTTTTTAGAGGAGAAAGCCCATTATGTATGTGGCCTGCCCCGGATTGACCGATAAAGCCCATTCGATATCCAGCCCGGCCTGCTGTAGAGAGGGCGGGCGGCCGGCGGAGTCGGAGAGAGCGGCGGCAGCAGGGTCTGTCGAGAGGAAGAAGACGAGGCGGGGGAGGGAGGGACGGCAGCACAGGGATTAGAGGCGGCGCTTCATTTCACCCCATCCGATCCCCGTCGACTTGACCTGGTTCTGAGCTCGACGACGGCGACGATGCGGAAGCGGGATCTGGGCATCCTGCTGCTCGCCGCCTTCGCCGTCTTCTTCTCCCTCCACCACGAGGGCGACTTCTCCTTCCGGGAGTCCTGGTACCACCTCACCGACGAGGACTTCCCCATCAAGTACGAGGCCGACCGCCTGCCCCCCCGCCGCTCGTCGCCGACCTCAACGGCGACGGAAAGCCCGAGGTCCTCCTCCCCACCCACGACGCCAAGATCCAGGTCCTCCAGCCGCCCCACGCCCGCCACATCAGCGATGACTCCGCCTTCCACGAGGCCCGCGTCATGGCCGACATCTCCCTCCTCCCCGACAACGTCCGCCTCGCCTCCGGGAGGCGACCCATCGCCATGGCCGTCGGCAACGTCGACCGCGCCTACAGGGCCGGCGAGGTCAGGAAGCAGGTCCTCGTCGTCGTCACCTCCGGATGGTCCGTCATGTGCTTCGACCACAACCTCAAGAAGCTGTGGGAGCACAACCTCCAGGACGACTTCCCTCACGCCGCCCACCACCGCGAGGTTGCCATCACCATAACCAACTACACCCTCAAGCATGGAGATGCAGGCCTCGTCATCGTTGGAGGAAGGATGGAGATGCAGCATCATGTATGTTGCCCTCTCTTTGCACTACTGTCTCCTATCTGTTTGCCTGCATTACATATAGTATGTTGCCAGCAACTTGCCTCTGTAGTAATTCATTTGCTTATTATCAGTCAGCAGATCTCTTCGATGAATTTGTGATACCAGTGATACCAGAACGCAGCACGGACGATCACCGTAGAAGCGCCAATGAGAAACAGGTTATTATATTGCTGTGCTTTTAGCTTTTCATCTTGTTATCTTTGCAAGATTAACTGATCAACACCTAACCCTGTGTTGGCGCTGCATGCAGGGCTCTGAGGCTGGCAATGCTGACCTGCGCCATTTTGCCCTTTATGCCTTTGCTGGACGTAGTGGCGAACGAAGATGGAGCCGGAAGAATGAGGTGCACTGGATTCAATTTCTCAGTTTACTTCATTTCATAATACATGCTCATCTTTATTTCTAGCCCCCCCTCAGCATGGAAAACTCAACTTTTGCATGGCATTACTTAAAGATTACTGTCTTATATATTCTTTCTATGTTTTCTCTTTTGGCATTGCAGAACATCCAGTCACAGCCATCAGATGCTTCTGTGATGTTACCACAACACAATTACAAACTTGATGTTCATGCCCTCAATAGTCATCAACCTGGTCAGGTGAAGACTGTGTTCTCCAATCTTAATAGCAAATAACTAGGAGTGCTTATCTTTGAGCAAGTCTTGTGTCAATGTTTCCACATGCTCTTTATTGCTTGGTTTAAGTATTTGACTACTTTCTCAAGGGTCGTCTTCTGACAAATTTTGTATCTACCGGAAATCTTCATTATGGTAAACAGGAAGTCTTGATATATGTTGCCATCACTTTATGCTTGCTTGGCAGCTATAGCTATCACAACCTGAATTTCTTACTTATCTCCACACTCCTTAATGGCAACATTGTTATAAACTAAAAGTGCAATGTTTGGACTTGAAAGGTAGCATTTCCTAATGAAGGTATCTTCCTATTGGTGGTTTGATTTGATAATATACATACATGCCAAACGTGCTGTTCATAGCTTATTTATTGTTCTTTTTTTTTTGGACCCAGGCAGATGCTAAGAAGTTAGTTCACTCGATTGGCTAATTGGAAACTAACCTATCACATGTTACTTTTCAGTTTGAATGTCGTGAATTCAGAGAATCAATTCTTGGCGTCATGCCTCATCATTGGGTAAGAATAGTACTTGTTTTCTTGTATTTAGCTTTCATACTCTGGAACTGTTAAGCTCAGGTATGAGTCCTTTTCAGGATAGGAGAGAGGATACTACCCTACAGCTTGCACATTTTAGGAAGCATAAAAGGAAACAAGTTAAGAAAACGCCTGGAAAGGCTGTTATCAATAGCGTAAACAAGCCCACTGAACACAATCCACCTGGGAAGGATGATTCCAATAGAATAGCTAGAGCGCTTGGGAAGGCTGCAGATATGGCTAGCTCAAATAAAGCCAGGAAGGTATGTCGCATAAGCTTGGCTGTTACATTTCAGAATTTGCCATGTCTTCTAGCAAAGATTGCAGTCATCTCCCTGAAGCATCATGGAAATCCTTTGGTGCACACATACTGCATGTTGTCTCTTTGTTGCACTTCTGCTGTTACTTTTGCCCAAGTAGATTACAGTGCTCACACAGAATGAAGTCGAACACCTCATGTCTTTCTACTGAGACAAGCTTATTTCTTACTGCAGACACAGAGGATGCAGTACATTCCGACAATCACTAATCATACTCAAGTTTGGTGGGTTCCTAATGTTATTGTTGCACATGAAAAAGAAGGGATAGAGGCTGTCCATCTAGCTTCTGGACGTACAATATGCAAGGTCTATAGGATATATCCCTGTAATTTATTTTACTTCAATTCAATGCAACCATACAGTATATCTCCTAACTTTTTTTTTAATTTATTTTCATTTCCAGCTTCATTTAACTGAAGGAGGCCTTCATGCTGATATTAATGGAGATGGAGTTCTAGATCATGTCCAGGTGAGTTAGGAGTGTGTTTTCATGTGCCAACTTTTTCCTTGGTGGCTCTGGTCAGTTCAAATATGGATGTAATTCATATTTTCTGTCCTTAAGTTTGAGAATAATTTGGGATGTCTAGATCCATTGAGTAGGTTGATTGCACTCCTCATAGATAAGTGTGCTTGAGGGATTCAAATTAATTCCTTCTGGAAGGAGAAATACTCCTCTGTCTATCCTTACAGCTTTATTTGCTTTTATATCATTTTATCCCATTATGTCATAGAATGAGTTACAGATGATTTGTATTTATTGGGTATGAATTGTATTGTTATCTTGTATATCTCATGTATAATGTGCAAAAATTGTATCCAATGCATGCATTAGTAAAATGTTAACGTGATACAGAAGTTTCGTAAGCTGAAAATGAAAAGTATCAGACATTTTGTTTACTGTAATTTTGATGTCTAAAACTTGTGAGTTTGGAAATGGTTGAATTAATTAACATATGCCATTAGGGACAAACAGACCCAACTTAAGAGCCGTTATAGTATGTTTTACCTAATCGGTTCTTGTAACTTTTAAGGTGATCTCATTTGCTGAGATTGACGAGCATTGGGCATTTGTTTGATTGTTTCTCACTTGCTAGCTGCAGCGTTTTTTTTTTCTTTGTTTATTGTTAGGCATCCATTTGTAGAAGTAATGGCTGATAGTCATCTTTTGCTGTAGGTTGTTGGTGGAAATGGCATCAAAGAGCAGACTGTCGTGAGTGGATCAATGGAAGTGCTGAAACCCTGTTGGGCAGTTGCTACATCTGGTGTGCCAGTGCGGGAGCAACTTTTTAATGTCTCTATCTGCCATTACAATCATTTTAATCTGTTCCATCATGGTGATTTTTCAAGAAGTTTTGGGAGGACATTTGATACAAATGGTTTAGAGGTTGCGACTCCTATCCTGGTCCAGACAGATGATGGCCACAAACACAGGAGAGGAAGCCACGGTGATCTCATCTTTTGACAAGCCGAGGAGAGGTGAGCATTTGTGCACTGAGTGCTCCTTTTTACAAGTTGATGTGGCTACTGATTTGTCAGGGTTTCTTTCATGTTGCCTTTATCCCTATCTGCAAACATTGATGATGCGTTTGTGGTTGTAGGTGACTTCGTACTCCCCTGGGCTGCTTGGCCATGATGCAGTATGGAGATGGCAAGTATCATCAGGGGCAACATGGTCCAACCTGCCGTCTCCATCGGGAATGATGGAGAACATAGTGGTGCCAACCTTGAAGGCTTTCTCCCTGCGTGCCTATGACCCGAAAGAGGTGATCATCGCCGGCGGCGACCAGGAAGCCGTGGTGCTCTCTCCTTCTGGTAGCATACTGGCCGTGATCGAGCTCCCAGCGCCTCCCACCCACGCGCTGCTCCTGGAGGATTTCTCCGGTGATGGTCTGACCGACATCATTCTGGTAACGTCCGGTGGGATATATGGATTCGTGCAGACAAGGCAGCCTGGTGCTCTTTTCTTCAGCACGCTGGTGGGGTGCCTGATAATTGTGATCGGCGTGATATTCGTGTCTCTGCACCTCAACTCGTCCAACGGCGGCAAACCCAGGGCTGAATACAGATGATATCGTAGAGAAACAGTTTATTATGGTATTTAACCAAAAATGAGAAGTCGTGTTGTTGTATGATAGAACTGTTCCTACTTATATCTCATAACAATACTGATAGCACAAGCTCGTTTTTTTTTCCCCTGTAGTAATGGTGTATGGTTATGAGTGGAAGTTCAGAAAAAACTAGGGTTCCAAGAGTAGGTTGAACAAAATTAGTTGCCAACTACATTTCGTTGGTGATAGTTTTGAAAGTGGACGTGTTGACCTAGGCTGGCTCTACCCTGCCTGGTTTTAGTTGATGAAACCGGTGGCTGGTGGGAGGATCGATACGAATACGATGGATGGATGCCTCAAGAATATGCATAGACGCGAATTGGCTTGTAGTCCAATGGTAGGGACGGCCAGGTGACGCTACCCACCGAATACAAATGGATGCCTGGTTTTATGGATTTTCCTAGGATTTTCGGTGGGTTATCGCATTAAGTGGTAAGCGGCGTGCCGTCGACGACGGCGCCAATGGTGACTTCGAGAATCTCCGGATCTCTTAGGGTAAATTCATGAGGAATATTATATCGTAGGGGTAGGGTAATGCGGTGTTGTTAGGTAGGGGTGACTACGTCGCGTATTGTGAAAGAGGCGTTTTGTCATTCTCAAAAAAAGAATATGCATAGACATTATCAAGGTTGTTTTTTTAATTCATAAGTAATTTTATATATAAAAATGTAATGCGGAGGTGACTACACGAAGAGGCGTTTTCGGGTAAGAGTGACCCTACGGCAACTGCAAGATTGAATTTTCAAAAATAATGAAATGTTGACAATATTTAAGTATAATACTGTGCGTATTTAGAAAAGTCAAAACATGTTATAAATTGGAACATAGTAATGTTTCTCTTTGTAAAATCCTACTAGGTCGTTCAGCTTAGTAATAACAATGGTATATTACATCGTAGCGTGCGTTCTCTTCTCTATTCTCTACTGTATACTGTATTTTGGGAAACCGCAGACGACGCGTCACGGCTGCCGTGTTGGTCGGTCCCTCTGTCCGGTGGGTCCACGGCCACCCGCGTCTTCAACTGCCTTCCTGCCTGCCGCTCAGGCTCATCCTCCTTGTTTTGTTCCCTTGCGTTTGGCGGCAGGCCGAGGCCGAGGTGGAGGTGGAGGCCGAGGGCGAGGCCGCCGTGCCGAGGCGAGGCCAACGCCGCCTGCCCCTGCCACCTGCCGCGTCCTCCTCGCTTCGCAGGCATAACGACGCCGGACATGCCAATCCATCAATAAATTCCGACCCACCGATCGATCGATCGATTCGGTTCGGTTCCTTGCTGGTACCCAGCCCAGCCAGCCGGCGACGGAATCCATGGCGGTGGCCTTGCTGCTGCTGGGCCTGGGCTTCCTCCTTGGCCTCCTCTCCTGGCGATCGCCGAGGCTCTCGCGCTCCTCTGGGCCATCCGCAGCCTCACGCGCCGCCCATCGGCATCGGACGCCACGCCACCACTCCCCGTCGTCCACCCGTCCGTGTCGTCTCCCCACAGCCTCAACCGACAGGTCAGTTCAATCCGTTAACTGTGCCTGTGTGTGGTTAAGCAATCAAGCGAGCACGCCTCTTCATTCAAGTATTTTTATTTGCATCCATTATCTATCTTATTGCCAGCACCAGCAGTATATATTCCACATGTTCACGACTTCTCTTTCCATTCAGGGCTTCTTGTGGATGCTGGAGCAACAAAAGACGCCCCCCGGACCCAAAGACAATGGCGGTAGCCCGGGGATCAGAGACAAGCGGCTCATCGTCGAGGTTTTCCCTGTAAAAATGTCGGCCACACTCCAAGGAAACTCGCTTACCTTGTCTGGACCTGATGAGCACATAACCATTGACCTGCTCGGTTGCACAGTTGTTGCTGTTTCTGCATCCAATCTGCCATCACGTAAATGGTTAGTGCAAAGCCTCTTCCTTGACTTAAGACAGAATGGCTAGCCAGATTTGGCTAAAACCACCGTCAGTACCTGTTTTGTTTCAGGGCCAAGAGGTACCCGATAAAACTGGAAAGCAAGGAATCTGGTATCTGCAACGGGAGCAAGGTATGCTATGTTTATGCAGACACCTCTTGGGAAAAGGAATCATGGTGTAAAGCACTCCGTCTTGCTTCTACTACGGACAAGGACAAACTCAAATTCCACGACACGCTCACTGGAGAGTTCCGCAGTTACATAGCCTCTTTGAAAGCTGGATACCCTTGCTTTCTGGGATCCTCCGGTCAGGATCAGGAACATGTGCTTGTGGACAACACTTTGAAGACCGATGGATCTTCAAGACTCCGAGGTTTCCTAAAACGTTTGGCAAAGAAGGCATCCGTCAAGGCTTCTCAGGACAGCAAAACACCATCTAAGCAAGATATAAAACAACCCAGCACGCCTAGCTCCTCTATGAGTTTCAACAGCCACCTACCTGATTCTCCCAGTGCAAAGATGCCTGCCGATGACGGTACACTTTGTTGGAACCTCCTAATCTCTCGGCTGTTTTTTGATGCTAAAATGAATGACGAGATAGGCAAGGCCATCAAAGCACGTATTCAGGTCAGATTATGCTGACATTTTCATGTGCATTTATCCTTTGTCCTCCATATCTTAATATGTTGATTGGTTCCTGTTGGTCAGCGAACATTGTCAAACACCAGAACTCCAGCCTACATTGGTGAAATTACGCTTACTGACCTCAATCTTGGCAAGCTTCCACCATATCTGCACAGAATGAGAGTCCCCCCACTGGATTTGAACGAATCGTGGGCTTTTGAAGTTGACTTTGAGTATTCTACTGGAATACTACTGCATATCGAAACAAGGCTAGAGGTTCAGGCGCCAGAGTTGGAAAAGGACATACTCAAGACCAATATTAAAGACGATTCTAATGGGGATGCGAGTTCAGACTTCCTTGATAGTATTGAGCAATATGGTAACCAATTCAGGCATTCACAAGCTTTGGCTTCTGCAGCAGAGGTTAATAACGATGAAGCAGGTTTGCGACACTTCTTTCATGTGTTGCTCTTCTTATTTTGCTTATTTGTTATTCAAATCATCTTATTATTTGCAGCTTCCATAAATGATCCAATATACATGTGATGTGAGAACTCCATCATTTATATATCCTGAACATGGCGATCCTCTAGAAAGCCAAGGCATCATATCTTGAGTGTATTAATGACCTTTTGTGGTTATGGCAGATACCTTACGGAAGTCAAAGAGCACCGGATGGGCATCAAGGTGGAAAAGTATCATGAATTCAATAGCAGACCAGGTTTCACAGGTTAGTTCTTTCTTGTTTTGCCTTCTTTCATATATACCTTATACACATTACCAGATGGACAATTGGTTGTGCTAAGAAGTAATCATATGACCATTTTCCAAATTCAAACATCTTCTATCTGAAATTTAGCCATGAAATTCTGTCCTGAACTGTGCCTTCTCACTTTCCTTGCAAAAACAAAGGTGCCACTATCATTGGCGATTAAAATATCATCTGTTCGTGGAACAATGCGGATACATCTAAAACCTCCTCCAAGTGATCGAGTTTGGTATGGGTTTACGTCCATGCCAGAGATAGAGTGGGAGTTGGAATCATCGGTTGGGGATAGGAAGATCAGCAACAGCTACATCGCATCACTTATCGGCAACAGGATCAAGGTGTTTTAGTTGTCTTCCAATTGTCATGATTAATCTGTTATTTTTGTGGTTATTTTGTGTGGTTGAATATGGAGCATTTGGCTGGTGTCCTACTTTCATACAGGCTTCGGTTCGTCAGACCTTGGTGATGCCCAACTGCGAGAGTTTTCCTATTTCCTGGATGATATCAGATACGGATGACTGGGTGCCCCGCAGAACCGCACCTTTTATATGGCTGAACCGTGAGCCCACTGAGACTAGCACAAGGCGTGCTGCAGACACAACTAGAGAGATGCCGGCTGAAGCTTTTGCATCCAAGGCCATTGCAAAGAACAAGTCAAGTCCGCTGCCGCCTTCAAGAAGAATCACCAATGGATCGTGGAATAAGACAATCATAGATGCTAATGGGCCAGAGCAAGCAGAAGCATCGACGAGCTGGCAGTCTTGTCTGGTTTCAGCAAGTGGAGCTCATCTGCAGTCAAACGAGGATGCAACGAGGGAACAGCTGAGAATGCCACTGCTGAGCAGCAGTGGAGATGAGAGAGCAGGCCCTGTGGAGGAGGAGACATCACCTTCTGTTGGTGAGGGAGATGCCAAGAAGAGGAAACGCGGCGTTCGGCGTGCACGGGTGATGGATCTGGGGAGGAGGATGGGTGGTAAGCTGGAAGAGAAGGGCAAGCATTTCATCGGGAAGATGCGGGAGAATGCGAGGAACAACCGCCTGCTATTGCCAGACTTGGAGCAGGCCACCACCCCTCCGGCTCCTGCTCCAGCTCCTAGTTAGGCATTTAGGATGTTGAGTTAACTGTTACTCAGTTACTACAAAATGAAAATTTCTCAGTTACAGCGCCTAGCAAACAGCTCCTAACAAGTGCAATGACATGGGAGACTGTTTGCAGTTGTATGTAAAAAAAGCTTATGAGTTATGGATGTACCACACAGCTGGAGCTAGATAGATGTATATCTCTTATCTCCTCACTGAATTAACACAAGTCATATTCGTCCATTACCTGAGAATACGAGTACAAGTAAAAACTGTGGCTGGTAGGCTGCGAATAATATACATTGGAGTTGGCAAGTCTGGCGGGAAACTCATGCAGTGCTATCTTCTTTTCCCAAAAGAGCCAAAATGTAAGGGGTTCAGTACGCTTGTTTGGTCAGGTCTACACAAAACAGGACTGCTACATCTTTGTTTTTTAAGTTGCTAGTTTGCTAAATCCTTGAGTTGACAAGACAAGGCCCTGCTAGGTATCTGCACTTCACGTCCCAAACCCAGTTCAGTACATCCCCAGATGGTAGATACACAAAGCATCCCAAAGTACATTGCATATTATATGACTTCTGCTTGAGGGACCAACCAGCATGTTTTCTATGAGTTACACAGGTCGGTCAATCTTGAGATTCCTCCAAGGCTTCCTTCTCCTTCTGCTGCTCCACTGCAAACCAGAGTAGATACGTGTAAATCATTGAACTAAAAACGAACTAAAGCACACGAAGCATCTGCCAATTAAGCATATATGAACACACTCACATGCAATCTCAGCCAACGCTTTCTGTGTGCGCCTTTCCAGTTTATCAATTCTCTTCTGCACATCACGTTTCAGATCCCAATTTGGATTCTTTGGAGCTATGTTTCCAAAAGGATTCTGCATTCACAATATAATATTGAAGGATTAATTGACAGTTTGTCGCACCAAAAGTACAAACAAGAGATCTTGAAGTTGAAATACCAAAATTGTACCTCCACTTCCTTTGGCTCTGCAGCTTCAGCACTAATTGGGTCTTCAAACTTAGGAAGCGACACTGGAGCCAGCTTGCCACCTCGGAGTTGCTCATCATGGGGAAGGTAGTTCCTAAACTTCATGGCTGGAAGCTCACTGCATCAAAAAGAATGCACAGTTGACACTTCTATAAATTTCTTAATAACTCAAACAGAATCAAAACCACTAATGCCAAGTTGGAGACTCCTATTTTCACGTATACGGAATTTCACTGAATGAATGAAGAGAAATGATTATCACATATGGAGATTACAATGCAAATTACGAATAGGATTAAAAAAAATGCACTATCATATAGTCAGTAAAGCTTGTCAGCTTTATTGCCTTACCCATCATCTTCAACCTCCTCAACCTCCTCAGTGGGGCTACCATCCTCTTTAGCAGCCTCGCCAGGTGCAACCTGAGGTCCTGGTAATGCTTGCTCTTCTGCCATCTCATGATTGCCATTTCTAATACAATCAATAAAAATAAGAATCAGTAGTGCATAGTACAGTTCAAAAACAACAGTGCCTTGTAAGTCAAAGAACCTACAGTGAAACAGCTAGTAGGCAATATCAATCATTGCCTTTTACTCAATATAATACTCAATATAAACACTGAAATAAAGTCATCAGTTTTAGTGGGCATTGAAAAAAATAAGTAAATAAATTATTCTAGGGCATTGAACTTCTGTCTTAGTGATACATGCAGAATTTGGATAGCAGGAAGTATTTTCGATAAAGGATGTTCAGAACACAATTCCGGCATCAGGTGCCTTTATGCCAGTTTATTAGAATAAATGAAATAACCCTTCAAAACAATGTAGAGAAGGAACATTAGGGGGTACTTCTGGACAGGGAGTGCACAGCACATTGTATCATTTGTTGCGGCAGAATCATTGATAAGGTCAAAGTCTAGCGAGCATAGCTGTATTATGACACAAAGAAGAAGAAAAACATACGCACACTAGCCTGTATGGAGCGCTTGAAGCATCTAATATGTCCAAATTACCAATGACTAGTGTGATAGCCAAGCTGTTTAGAAATGTGAATTCCAGATGCTAAGCAAAAGACTTTTTCCTCTGGATCAATATGCTACACTATGATAAGAATGGATTACTTAACTGAAGAATTGACAGCACAACATATGTGTTTGATGGTAAATGAGCTGCTAAAGCAAAAGGCAAAAGTGTGGCCCTAAGGCTTGTGAAAGTGGATCTTGGTGTCCGCAGAGAGCTCACCTGGCCTTTAAACTTTCACCTTATGAGTTATATGATGAAAAGCCTAAACCCGTGACAACAAACAGATAAAAGAGCATGCCTTGATACTAAGAATAAGGGACCTCAGGTTGCAATCCCATGGCATGTGAACATATGTTCTAAGTGGATGCCCACATGGCCACACTGAAATGCACTAGTAGTTATCACTTGTCACCAGTCCAAAATAACAATTTAAGCTTTTCAGAGCAAAATTAAGAGAAGGGTCCAAAGCAGCATAGAGATATCCTCGATAATCAGTCACAATGTCATATAGAGTGTACAACTGCAACCTTGGAAAGGCGTCCCAGTATGACTGCCTGTTGGATTTAATGTGTGCCAGTGCGCGAGAGCCAGGCAAGCGCAAGACAGTTACGCTCATTTTACCTACTAATTAGCAAATATCTTGTGAGGTAGAGGAGAGGAGAGGAGAGGAGAGATCGTACTGGTGTTCTCCGTCGGTAGCGGGGGTGGGGGCGCCGTCCGGGGTGGAGAGGAGCTCCTTGGCGGCACGGAGGGCGCGGAGACGCTCGCGGCGTGCAGCGGCGTCCTCCTCGGCGCCCATATCTTCCTCTTCCTCTTCCCCTTCCTCTTCCTAGCGGGCGGGAAGGAGGCGAGGGGCAGTGGCGAGGCTAGGGTTTCGAGGGGAAGTTTCGCCCCTCTCGCGGGCGTTCGAAGAGGAGGACCAGAGGTAGAAGACGAAGGATTTTGGTTGATGGGCCTTTGGGCTTCTTGGGCTCCGAACGGGCTCTGTTTTCTTACCTTTGGTTGTGCTTGGGTTTTGATGGACGAGGAAAAGCCTCCAAACACAAAATCACTATTTTTTTAATAACTCAAGGCTCCTTTTGAAACACTTAAGCTTTATAAAAAAAAAAATTGTATAGAAAAATCATATAAATCAGTTTATTCTTCTGTTGTGAGCTGTTTTTCTTGCCAAACACTTACTTTAAAACTCCTCACAAAGATATGAGTTGTGATGAAGTTGAAAAGAGCAACAACTCTCTCCCTCATCTCTCTCATCCATACATTAAGTTATTGTTGAAGCTGTCTTGTTAAATAGTTTTTTTTTTTTTAAATAGTTTAATTTCACCT
This sequence comes from Hyparrhenia diplandra, assembly GCA_015847255.1. Taxonomy (NCBI): domain Eukaryota; kingdom Viridiplantae; phylum Streptophyta; class Magnoliopsida; order Poales; family Poaceae; genus Hyparrhenia; species Hyparrhenia diplandra. Next base: position 67,845 of record JADLZK010003000.1, read on the forward strand.
AGAAAGTTGCTCATTATTTTTTTCAAAAAAAATAACTTCACTAGTGAAGCTAGTTTTACCTAAAAAGTTACTCATTGAGTTATTTTCCAAAAAAAAACAACTTGAGTTGTGCAAAAACGAGACCTAAGTCAGAAATTTAAAGAAGATATATAAATTGGACTATTAGTACTTAATTTAAAAACATCTAAAAGTTCATAAAATAAAATTTTAAAAATCTATACAAACATTCAGATTCAAATGAAATCAAATCAAAACCCGTAAAGTAGAGTTGGGACTTGGGGGCGTGCCATTTGAGGGCGGGTCATGGCACGGACTTTTGGCACGACCGGCAAGCGGCGCGATTTTTTAAATATTACGGGCGTGCCGCAAGACGACTCTAACACGAGGGGCGTCCGTGCCTAGGATCTCGACGACGATGGGCTACATGGCACGGCCCGCATTTTGGGCCGTGCTTGGGCAAGACTACGACGAAAGTGGCACGCATTACACACTTTTATTACTTTACAATATATTTTTATAGCATTTACTATAGTACATCTCATATAATACTTAAATAGATTATAAAAATCATTAAAACTTCATTAAAAGGTATACACAAGATATATATTTTTATATTACAAGAACAAAAAAAAAAAAAGTAGCGAGAGATATTTTGAGGACCGTGCTTGGGCGGCCAAGACGACACGAACGGGCGCCGTGTGCTTGGGCCGAAGAAAAAATTTACGTGCGCATGTCGGCACGGCCCGACGTGCTCCTCGTGCCTAAAGAGCACGACCGAGCGGCGCACGAAGCACGAGAGGGCCGGGCCGTGCCGCACGGCACGGCCCAAGTCCCAGCTCTACCAGAAAGCATAGGAGTATACGGCCGGCACGGCCCAAGTCCCAGCTCTACCAGAAAGCATAGGAGTATACGGACCTCAACTTGGATAGCGTGCCGTGCGCAAACAAGCCAAAAAAAAAAAAAAAAAGCCCAATAAAACGGAGGAGGCGATGCTCCTCCGGCTGGCCGGCTCCTCCTTTCCTCGTCTGCCCCCTCGAGCTCCCCGTCGTCTCCCCGCGCGCATCGCTCCTTCTCCCCAGCCCTCGCCGCGTCCCCGCTCTCGCGCCGCCGCGCTCTCCTCCGCCTCCTGTCCCCTTCGGCATCGGGCCCCTCTCCTGTTACCGCGGCGCAGCGATGGCGGCGCCGCCAGTGGCCAAGAAGGTGCCGCGGGAGCTCGTCGAGCACGGCGACGTCCGCGTCGACAACTACTACTGGCTCCGCGACGACTCCCGCTCCGACCCGAACGTCCTCGCGCACCTCCGCGCCGAGAACGACTACACCGCCGCCGTCATGTCCGGTCAGTCGGGGGCTTGTTGGGGCTTTTGCCTTCCTTTTTTCATCTGTGCTTGCCGCGTGCCTTTAGCGTTACTATTCGGCATTAGCTCGGGATCCACCCCATTGTTTATTTGTTTTGACATGACAATTGACAATCACTTGCCATTGCTTCGAACTTACCAGATTAATCCGTGCTGTTGTCATTGTCAGTATATCACTTGGAAATTGGAATGTGGTGCTGTTGTCATTATATATCACTTGGAACTTGGAATGTAGCTGTATACTGTCAGTTCGAACTTCAGCGTGGTTGCTAGCTTTCTACTCTGGAATGTAGTAGTAAACAGTACTACGCGAGATGTTTCCTAATGGAGTGGTAGTGCATATCATTTTGCATTGTCATGAGTAGTTTGTCAATCTTATTTCAGTCCTCTTCTTCTAACTCTGTTAACCTCTCTTCTAGATGTCAAGCAACTTGAGGACGAAATATATGCTGAAATCAGAGGAAGAATCAAGGAAGACGATATAGATGCGCCTCTACGCAAAGGGCAGTACTACTACTATGAGAGGACATTGACTGGCAAGGAGTATGTGCAACACTGCAGGCGTCTCGTACCAACTGATGCTCCTGTTACAGTCCACGATGTGATGCCCACAGGACCTGATGCCCCTGATGAGCATGTTATCCTGGATGAGAATGTTAAGGCTGAGGGCCATGACTACTACAGCATCGGAGCTTTCAAGGTGTGATTTTGGCCCACCTACTCCTTATGTCAGTCTCTGTGGTTTTGTTCCTCGTGCCTGTGCCTCTCAGATATCTATTATGTATCTAACATAATTTAAATTTAATTGCTTGCTTCAGGTCAGTCCCAACAACAAGCTAGTTGCTTACGCAGAAGACACTAAAGGTGATGAAATATACACGGTCTATGTCATTGACGCGGAGAGTGGAGAATATGTTGGGCAGACACTTAAAGGAATTACTTCTGACATTGAGTGGGCTGGTGACGACCATCTCGTTTACATTACAATGGATAGTATACTTCGCCCAGATAAAGTAGGTCACTCATTCCTCCGCTTCTTCTAACTCCTACATGGCATGCCTCTTGTTTTGCGAGTTCAGTTGAAACTTCTGACCATTATAAGATTGTCTAGTTATGGTTGTTGTGCCTGTAGGTGCTATGTTATTGGATATTTTGTTGTAGTGGTTTTTTTTATTACATTTATCTTACCTTTGTAATGGCTTTTGCAGGTATGGTTACATAAGTTAGGTTCTGATCAATCAAGTGATGCTTGTCTGTATCATGAGAAAGATGACACATTTTCTCTAGGCCTTCAAGCTTCTGAAAGCAAGAGATATTTATTTGTTGAATCTGGAAGCAAAAATACAAGTTTTATATTCTACCTGGACATATCCAAACAGAACAAGGAACTTGCTGTTTTGACACCTCGTGTGGATGGCATTGATACAACAGCTAGCCATCGTGGAAATCATTTCTTTATTAAGAGGCGAAGTGATGAGTTCTACAATTCTGAATTGGTCGCTTGCCCACTGGATAATGTAGCTGAGACCACTATACTGCTACCACATAGAGAAAGGTACTTACATTATTGCCATACAGGTTTCAGAAGACATTCTTGTGGTTGATATGTAATGTACACAGCATCACACTTTTGCGGAACAGATTTAGAACTGATTTAGTTTGTATTTAGGTTGACGTTACCATACCAGGCTTAGCTTTTGGAATATGGTTCATTCTATAGCAATATTGGATCTTTGATAGGATGGTTATCAAAGGTTTTCATTACCACTGCTTCCTGGGTTTTGTTGAGTTAAGCTATATGTAAGAGGCTTGATGCTCTTGCAGTGGTATACTAGGGTTCAATGAAATTGCAGCTAATAGAAAATTGCATGAAGCTACTCATTAAGTGATTCATCCTGCACTTTTAAATATCTACAGATTTTTTTTTTTATTTATGCTTTGCTCATTCGAGCAATGGGTGCATCATTTGTCAAAGATGCATTGTCAATTGACAGCAAAAGTAATTTTAAGAGTGAATACTTACTTCAATCTCTCCGTCTCAAACCTGACCTGAGGTCGGGGTTTTGCTTTTGGTTAGATGCTTTCAGTTAAGTTTGTTGTAAGTCCTTTGTACCTCTTGTAAGTCCCTTTATTAATTTAATAAAAAAAAGAGAAAATGAAGTACTGTGGGGATCTCCCCCACGGTTTTGCCTTCAAAAAAAAAAATTGACAGCAAAAGTACATAGCACATCACACTCACATCAAACTGAAACTCCCTTCAGTGTGAAAATACAGGACTTCCAGCTCTTTGACAACCATGTTGCTGTATATGAGCGTGAGAATGGCCTTCCCAAAGTAAATGTATATCGGCTACCTGCAATTGGAGAGTCAATTGGACAACTTCAGGGAGGTCAAGCGATTGATTTTATTGATCCAACATATGCTGTGGACCCTGAGCAGTCTCAGTTTCATTCATCTGTTCTTCGATTTCATTATAGTTCAATGAGGACCCCGCCCTCTGTTTACGACTATGATATGGATTCAGGGGTGTCTGTGCTGAAGAAGATCAATACTGTAAGCTATTAGTTGCACTATTATTTATTTATTTTCTGCCCAGTTATTGATTTATGTTTATTTATTTTTGCAAACCATAGCGATCTGATCTTCTCGGTACTCTTTAGGTTTTAGGTGGATTTGATGCATCAAATTATGTAACAGAAAGAAAATGGGCTACTGCTGCTGATGGCACTCAGATCCCCATGTCCATTCTATACAGAAAAGATCTTGTGAAGCTTGATGGCTCAGACCCTATGCTGCTCTATGGCTATGGCTCCTACGAGGTACATTCTGTTTGTTTATTTTTCTTTTAAATATTTTGTAAACATAAGGGAAGTCTTTCTGCAATATTCAATGCTTTGAACATATTTCAAGATTGGCATATATGCTGCGCTCAGCTGCAGCTGTTCCGCAGTTCTAAACACATGCTTCTACTGTAACAGTGGCTTGCGGCAACTATAGCCACAGCAAGCACTGCTGAGCAGGCTGATAGTTTATGTCAACTTCCTTCGTTCATCTTGGGATCCAAATGATTCATTTGAAAGTTTACGTGTTCTTTTTATGTGTGCAGCATGTACAGATTATACTTGCATTTTTTTGCTATTGTGCCTCCATGCATGCATTTGATAATTGCTATTATTCATCATTATTTTCAAGTGACAGCAATTCCTTAGCATCCAATTAGTCTTGTGTTTCCTTGCTGAATGATATACTTTAAATTTCGATACCAGAAAGATTCCTTGTAAGGACCCAGTAAGGTCAAGCAACTGTATGTGTCAACTTTGCATCAGGACTATCAGACGGTTCTAGGTTTCAGCATTAATAAACATAACATAAATTATTGTGATAAACGTGCTCTTCTTTTCTCTGTTATTTTGGCTACAGATATGCATAGATCCAAGTTTCAAAGGGTCAAGATTCTCTCTGGTAGATAGGGGCTTTATATATGTGATCGCTCATATCCGCGGTGGTGGTGAAATGGGCCGGAAGTGGTACGAGGATGGGAAACTATTGAAGAAGAAAAACACTTTCACAGATTTCATAGACTGTGCTGAGTACTTGATCAAAAACAAGTACTGTTCCAAGGAAAAGCTTTGCATCAATGGCAGAAGCGCAGGTGGCTTATTGATGGGTGCTGTCCTAAATATGAGGCCTGACTTGTTCAGGGCAGCTGTTGCTGGAGTGCCTTTTGTTGATGTTGTCACAACTATGCTTGATCCAACTATCCCGTTGACAACAGCTGAATGGGAGGTATCCATTTCCTCAATTGTGTTATTTTTTTATTTCCATGTTTCAGTGTCATATTGCAATTTTTATTATTATCGAGATTAAGATATAGAGGTATGGGCCCTTTTTAGATTGTTCTTTGGTGCCCTTTTGTCCGTTGCCTGTTTGCTATTGATGAAATATGGATGCACCACCCCAGTAAATTAATACCTATTGTTATTCACCCAAACATTAAAGGTTTGAATAGCCTGTCCATATGGAATCAGGCTTGAGCTTCAGTTGGATTGGGTCATATTAGTCCTGGCTGGGATTAGACTTAGGAAAAAGACACGTACATTGTGCATGAGCAGGTATCATGATGATTCCTTGCTATAATATCTATAAATATTCGTTTATAATTTTAACACTTTATGTTTTTGAATTATCTATTTATTTCATTAATTATGCCTTGTGTCTGGAATTCGGAATGGAATATTTACCACTTGCACGATAGGGATGTTTTGCAAGCTGTACCATGACAACTGCAGATCAAAATGCTTGCCCCTTTTATTCTAGTTATCTTGTTGCCAGTTCTTATCAAACCATGTGTTGTTGTCCTTGTTTCAGGAGTGGGGTGATCCAAGAAAAGAAGAATACTACTATTACATGAAATCATATTCTCCTGTTGACAATGTAAGTGCTGATCTTTATGTCTCTGTTCAAATATGTACTAGGGTATGGAGCTAGGATGATGCTTATTTCTGGTGAAATAGTGCTGAAGGAGTATATTAGTGACACTGGCTGTTGTTTTTCCCTTTATTTATTGGTTTAGACCTGTGCATGCATGAATATGTAGTGTTTTTTTTTCTTTCTGGAATGTGATAATTTGCACTGTTGAAATAGGTGAGAAAGCTAGGAATGAACTTTGGTTCCATTAATATTAGTATGATCAAGAAGAATACTCATTACATGAAGTCATATTCTCCCTCAAGCATGGATTTTAAATTGACTTCAAATGTGCATTGCCCTGTGTTATTTGTCCATGCCACAGGTGACTGCGCAAGAGTATCCCAACATTCTTGTCACTGCAGGTTTAAATGGTAGGTGTTATTCCAAGTTGCTGTTTAGCATTTTTAGTTGGTCTATCTGACTGGTGTGGTTGGTGTAATGAATCAGATCCGCGCGTGATGTACTCTGAGCCTGCAAAATATGTGGCAAAGCTGAGGGAGCTGAAAAGAGATGACAAGCTTCTGCTGTTCAAGTGCGAGCTGGGAGCTGGACACTTCTCCAAATCGGGAAGGTAAACCGGCATTTCTTTGTTGGTTTCGGTAGATCGAGCTAGTGTGGGTGAAGCAAAGTGAGTAATTTGGGTGGGGTTGTGATTGCAGGTTCGAGAAGTTGCAGGAAGACGCGTTTACTTATGCGTTCATCCTCAAGGCGCTGGGCATGACTCGGAAGCTGGCTTCACTGTGAATTTGATCGAGCCTGGGCCCTGGGGGAATTCAACTGAATGATTGGACTGGGATTTGTAAGGGTTGCCGACTTGATGTAGTCACAGGACAGGATGGTTGTGTTGAGGTTCCCTGGATCCCTGTCTCGGCCTCTTGGTTGGGCCCAGACTGCTTGTGCCATGGAATCGAATTTGGAAAGTAATTTTAAATTTGAATAGGGATGATGATATTCATTAGGCGCGGATACAAAATTGAACGGTTTGAATTCTGATTTGCATTCGGATATCTGCTTGGTTTTATAGAGATAACAGAGTGTGTACTTGATTTTATCGATTGTTTTAGTAGAACAAAACTAGTACGTACTAAATCTGTTCCAAATTTTAGTTTGTTTGACTTTTTAAACCCTAACTTTGACCACTTTTTTTTTTCAAAATTTTGTGTAAAAATATCACTTCTTTTGTTGTGACTTGCTTTATTAATAAATAGTCTTTAAGAATGACTGAAATTTGACTATTTTTTTATAAATTTTTTGAATAAGACAAGTGACCAAATTTGAGATAAAAATCAAATAAATTATAATTTAAAACGGAGGGAGTAGTATTTAACATAGTACTCCGTACTACACCCTCCGTCTCAAAAAGAATGACATTTTTATTTTTAGACATCGTGTTTGACCATCCGTCTTATTCAAAAAAGTTGTATAAATATAATTTATTTTGTTATGATTTATTTTACTATTGAAGATACTTTAGCATTGATTTATTTATTTTATAATTTGCATAAATTTTTTGAATAAGACGGATGGTCAAACATGAATTCGAAAGTCAAAAGTGTCATTCTGTTTGTTTTGGAACGGAGGGAGTACTTGTTAGTAAATATAATTAATCAATTAATTTTTTTGTGAATCAATTAATTAATACGGAGTATATAAAAATAATAAATAAATTTCAATTACAGCATCAGCATGGCAGAAAAAGGGAGCTGGCGCTACTGCTGTCAAAAATCAAAAGTGATTGGTCAGCACAGCAGTCAACAGTGCAAGGAAGGCCCAGAAACCCATGGCCGCGTGCTGCTGCCGCTCCTGCTCCTGCTGCTGCTGCTGCCGATGAGACGACACGACATCCACTGCGTCTGTCCAGTAGCAGAGCAGGACTAGTAGTCCTTTCCGACGCCGCACCTGCACCCGTCGTGGGCTATTCACGTGACGAACACAGCAGACCGGCATGGACCACGAGTCCTTTCCATGACCGCCGCCGATCCACAGTGTCCACACCCCACAGCTTATAAAACCGCAGTTTATTTTAGGGGGTGTTTGGTTGCTCGCCACCGGTTGCCACGCCTAAAGTTAAGTTCGCCACGTTAGTTTGGCGTGTGTTTGGTTCCACATTCATCCATGGCACGCCATCGCCACACATCCCGCCGCCGTAGAATTTCGCCACAAAAGTGTGGTGGCGATTTTGCCGCCGCCAAGGCGTGGTCGTCAAACTCCTCCTCGCCTTCCCCTCCCTCTAGGGCCGAGCCGGCGCCCGAGCGAGCGGCGCCGCAAGACGGGGGTCAGGCCGCCCTTGCCATCCTCGTTTCTAGCGCGCCCAAGACGACGTAGAAGCGGGGCTCGCCATCTTTGCCCCCCCGGGACACCGAGGAGAGAGAGAGAGAGGCGGAGGGAAGTAGGGGAGGGGCGACCTCGCGGGAGGGTCGGGCACCGTCGCCCGGTGGGGAGGGGCTCACGCCGGAGTCAAATCAAGCGCGACCCTGTGCGGTTCTCACGACCTCAAGTTTTCTCGGACGGAGGTGGAAGAAGGCCTCGGCCTCAGCGACGCGCGCCGCCGGTGCGCAAAGAAAGCATGGCGCGCGCTAGAGGCTCCTATCGCGAGGAAGGCAGCCCCGCCCCGGCTCCCGTCGCGAGAAAGGCCGCCGCCCGCCCCGGCTCCGTCGCGCGGCGTGGCGTGGATGGATGGCCGAATGGATAAAGGAGAGGGCGGTCGAATAGATAAAGGAGAGTGGAAAAAAGAAAAAGGAAAAAGAAAAAGGGGAAAAAGAAAAAAAAGGAATATAAGAAAAACGGGAACGATAACAAGAAAATAGAAAAAAAAAGAAATATACACATTTAATGTATTGGTTTTAATTATTGTTATTAATTTATTTTCATCTAGTACAATATATAATTTGAACCATTTTGATTAACATGTGGCTTCAATCCAAACACCTGCCACAAGTTTTTGCCTAACTTTTGTAACAACAAACCAAACAGCAGCCACATTATTTTGTCATATCTTAGTTACCAACCAAACACTATAAGTTTGCCCGCGAGTGTGGCTTGCCACATGTGTGGCAATACTTAACTTTAGGCGTGGCAAAGTGTATCACCAACCAAACAGGCCCTTAGTTTTATTAACTCGCCAAGCTCTTTCCATTTTACTACTTATTATTAAGCTTAAATATATTATCATTCGGATTAGAATGAATGCACTGTGAAAGAAAACATAATTCAAGAGAAGTAATCTAATGTCAACAAAATTTATTCAATTTTCGTTATACAATTTTGACTTAGTGCAAAGTTAAAATAAGTTATAATTGGACGAACGAGAAAACCAAAGGAAACAAAAGAGAAATCTTGCATATAGCACCGATTAACCTGTCCCCACTTCTTTTCAGTTCCCCACTTCAAAGTTTGAACCATCATCCAAAGTTTCTCGTAAGTGATTATTCTAGCACACATCTGCGTGTGCCTTGTAACTATTCATTCATTGCAAGCCTTACAAAGATCCCCACATCTAGACTCCCTCCTCGTCTATCCCACATAAAGATAGCTAGTCTTTCTTTCTTTTTGCTTGTTCATGTGCATAGCTCTTGACGGTGGTCCTCCAGAATTCAAATGTGTTTTCTTATACTTGTTGGATCCAACAAAGGTTATCTAATACTCCTATAAAAATAAATTCTACTAAGTTAATTCTTTTGACATGTAAAGCGTCCACCCCAGCAGTTCACTATCAATCTCACTATCTATTTCTCTTGACATGCAAAACGCCCACTTCAGCGGTCCACTAATCATTTTCCACTAGCAATTTCTCTTGACATGCAATATGTCCACTTCAACACTCCACTATCATCTGCAATTAAAGTTCACTAGCACAAGAAATATGATATTCACGTTAGCGAGACATCATGGATTCTACATTTAAATTTCCTTACCCGCGACAACGTGTGGGGAATCCCCTAGTTGTTCTCATAGTCATGACCCTATTTCATTTTGACCATTCAGGTACTGTGAGGGTGAGGCCCTTCATCCCCGACCACTGACAACTCCCAACCATGACCCCATCTTTCGAATAGTCTCCACATGGTATATCTATCGACCTGCCTACCATTGAGTTCGAGACAACGCTACCAAAAAGTTGGTGTTAGAGAGCGATGAGTAATCGTTTTGTTTATTTCTCGTGTTGCTCTATTTCTATTGGTAGTAGACCTATGACATGCTATATGTTACGTGGTGGTTCCACGATATTTATGACCCAATAATTATTATTTTTATTTACATTTAGTACCTTATTATTGCTCACTTTCAAAGGACGCCTTTTTGTGTACGCATACAATAAATTCAAAACCATGACATCTTATTCATTCGGTCTCCTTTGTTGTAAACCATAATACCATGCTACCACGGAGACCTTAAAAATAGAGTTTTGGATCACGTTATTTGTAATTCCAGGGACATGTTGTATCCCAAGTCCAAATGTGGACGACAAGGTTGGGCGATCGATCTACCATAATTGAACCGACTAGTCATTTGGTTGTTTCAAAAGTTCAGTCGTCTAAAAACAAAGATTGAGGGTTAGTTTTAGGAGTCATGACGGGATCAAGCAAGATCAGTTTAGTCTCGATCACGAACGAGCGATACAAAAATAATTGGACTAGACTAATAGCAAGAAGTTCTTAGCAAGTTTGGAAAACCTTTTGTTTTATCTGTCTCAAGACAAAAATATTAGGACAAGATGTAGATAAACACAAAACAATAAGAGTGATTGTCTCCTACTTGTTTGAATTCAATTAGTTGACGCATATAACTGAAGTACTAACTATATAAAGGTTATGTAAAAGTTTTCTATAATATAGGCTAAGGACTCAACTAGTGAAAAAAACCGGTTAGTCGTGTTGTATGCAGGGATGCAAGCAGCAGCCCGCGAAACCTACATGTAGGCTTAATTAAGTGGGTTTCCGTGTCTAAAAAAATTAAGTGGGTTTCCACAATAACCCGTAAAAATTAATATATGTGGGTTTATGGGCTAGCCCATTTACGTCTCTAATTCTATGGGTCAAAAAACGGAGGAAAAAAAAGAAAGAGAATAGAAAAGCCCAAGCAAGATACAGATACTAGTAGCGAGACGGACGGCGGAGCGGGCGACCCGAGTGACCTGACCTCGTCAGCCTCCCCGTCCGTCTCGCTTTCTCGTCACCGTGTGCGTCCCCTCCCTCCCCTCGCGGACGCGGACGCGGAGCACCCAACCCAACCCAACACGCCTGCCTGCCTCTCTTCCTCCGCTCCAGCCAGATCCAGCAGCCTCCCTTCCCCTTCTTCCTCTTCCTCCGTCGCTCACTTCCTCTTCCTCCGTCGAGTCCCAACCCGCTGCTCTCAATTCCGCCGGGGAGGGATCGATTCACTTCTCGTCTTTGGTTCCTTGGTAAGAAACCCTAACCTAGCTTTCGATTCACTATTTTCGTTCCTTGTCTCCGGCGGGCGACGGCACACCCTCTCTGTTTGCGACGCCTCCAGCCATCCCTGGAACTGGATGTTTTTGTAAAAAAAAAAAAAAAAAAAAAAAAAAAAAGGGTAGTGGTCGCCTCGCCGCCCTTGGTTCTAGCTCAATCCCCATGCCTCACGCACCTCCTCGATCCATTCAATTTACCATTCCCTTGACCTAGATGTATGTATCGTTTTTTATCCCTCCAATCCAATCCTAACCGCATGTTTACTCTTTCTTCTTGCCATGCATTTCATTTCACCGTATCAATCTCATTTCATTTCTCCCAAATCATGCAAAACTTAACTATGGACTGTCACAGGCAACACATATAATACATATAATATGTATCTAGCATCACTCTCAAAATTAAAAAAAAAAAAAAAAAAAAAACACTGCATCACATTGCTCTTTCTGTTGTGCAGGGAAACCTCAATTCTGACTTGGTCATCACTGTTCAAGGGCCATATGTCCGTCTGGGCTGCTTAACTTAATAACATCATGGTATCGCTCTGCCAGGGCACCACAGGTATTCCAACCCCTCTTACCATACTGTCTTGCTTCACTTCTTTTTTGTCACCTGCTCTTTATATAATATACATACTCCCTCCGTATCGCAATTAGAAGATGTTTTGGACAAGGTTTGGGTCAAACATTGGGAATATAAATCATGAATGACTTTTAAGTCGTTTAGTTTGGAAATGTGAAAATCATATCAATAGATATGTCTTTCCAATAAATATTACTTTCATAAAAATATACACATATATAACTTTCCAATAAATATTACTTTCATAAAATTATTTTTCTCTCATGCTCACACTGCCCTTATTATTACCTGTTACTCACTCAATATCTTTGCCCCTTTCAGGAAATTTTGGCAAAACTGAATGAATGAATTTTGGTCATATTGGACCCAACAAACAGTAATACAATTCGGTCCCAGGGTAAAGTAGCAGAGCGGCGGTGACCAAAAAAAAAAAGCCCTCAACGCACCATGCTTGAGGATTTCTTCACTCTTACTGAGATGAAGGATGGCATCTCGACGGTCGCAAGGATCGCAGAGCTCATATCTGAGATGCGCAAGCTGGAAGACTTCGCCGGCATCAACTTGTCCGACGTGATAAGGCAGTGCTCCACGGCTGCCAACACACTAGCATCCACCAAAAACGAAGAGTGCCTTCAGCATTTTGTTCAGCTAAATGGTGTTTCCGTTCTCAACCGGTGGCTTCAGGATGCTCAAAAATGTGTTGGGGACGTCAGCAGTTCAGCGGAGGATCTTATAGTTGCCATATTGACTGCGTTGGAGTGCCTTCCAATCAGCAATGAGCAGTCAGCCTCATGTAGAGTTATGCCTACTGTTGATCACCTGCTTGCTCACAGGAATGATGTCATCAACCAAAAGGCGAGAGCACTCCGTCACAAGTGGAGCGGTGTACCAAAACATGGTACAAATGGAGAGCATGTTCATGCAGAGGAGGCATGCCAGACTGATCAGCTTAAGTCTCCAGAAGCTAGCCACAAGACAGAAACTAAGAAACAGAGTGTAGCGGATCAAGACGGAGAGCCTGCTGAAGAATCAAAACCTGAGGCGACAACTTGCTCAGATGCAGTAGTGTCTGATCCTTCTCTGACTAATGACAATACAGATGCAACAAAGCAACCACCGGGCCTAACATCACTGAATTCATCAAATGGAAACACAGCATTAGGGGATGTGAAAAACTTGGTCACATCCCCTACATCTGCAGGTCAAGTCGGTTTAGAAGATGGGCAGTCCACCACCAAGGAAACTTCTTCCAATGATGTAGAACTTACCACTAATGGCATACTCCGGTCAAACTCTATTAATGCAAAGAGTGGTACTGGACAAGATGCACCGGTGGACCCAATTCCAGCAGCCATGTCTGTAGACCATAATAAACCTGACAAGCTATTTGCTGGTAGCAAAACGGGTCTGGGGGATAGTATTGTTTCAGCTAGCTCGAGTATCAAAGAGTCTGAGCCATTTGCAGCTGGTAGGTTACATTTGGAGAAGGATACAGCTGAAACTTTGAACCATCTTGCAGCTGTAACCCGTGATTTGCAAGATCTGTCCGAGGAAAGTACAGGCAAAGAAGATGAACCTACATCATCATCTAGTACAGATGATATGGACATGAGCAGTGACTATATATTGCAAAGATGTATGTCAAGCTTTGGGGACTCCTCCAAGGCAACAGACACAAAATCCACTGCATTGAAAGGGGAGAAATCAACACGACTGACTGATTACGATGATACAGATGCACTAGAAGTAGCACGCCTGGTAGCTATTGAGGTGGAGCGGGAAGTTATTGACTACAGAGGACCCTTTTGTAGTTCTCCTGATACTAATTCCAGGAATGCTGACAGTCCTGACCTGGAAGCACCACGACAGCCTGTAGCTGTTGCCAGTGAACTGAATGATAACAAACCTTCCAGTACAGAGGCTAAGTCAGGAAGTTCCTCATCTCATAAGGAGGATGGATCAGGCATCACAGATGGCAGCGGTCCTCTGAGTAGAAAACATACACGGAGTGTGGATCTGGGGAACTTTGACCTTAATGAAGACCAGTGTGCTGAGGAAACTGACTGTAATCCAAAGTCCGTCCTTAGTAATTCTGTCAATTTGTCAATGCCTATAGCTGTGACTGCTTCAAGAGGCTCATCTGTGTTTCCAGCTCGGCTCCACTTTGAAGGTGAACTTGGGTGGAAAGGCTCAGCTGCAACCAGTGCCTTTCGACCCGCTTCACCTAGGAAGACTCCTGATGCAGAGAAGTCGCTTTCAGCTTCTTCACATAAAACAAGCAACATGCTATTTGATTTAAATGTAGCTGACAGTGATAGTGCTACTTCTGGTGAGCCACTCTCAACAGCAATCCTGCCACCTTCTGACCTACCTTCCAAGTGTGCTTCCAAAGCAGTTGGTGTGAGTGGAGGACTGAAACTTGACCTTAATTTCTCATGTGGTGATGAGGAAGATGCTATCACTGCAAGCAATGTGCCACCATTGTGGAATCGCCAACAATTTAATGGCAACTGGAGTCAGCCTTCTTCCTCATCATCTTCAAGGCAACCTGCAGTCAGAAACTTTGACTTGAATGACAAGTCAATCACTGATGGTTCTGTGCGAGGAATGGATAGGTCTTCTGGCAAGACTCCTTCAAGGGATATGTCGGACCATTCTGCCGTCACAATTATGGGTAAGAGGATAGTTGTAGGGCAGAAAGATGATGGGCAGCAATACCAGCATAACTTTCTGGGACCAAGTGCAAGTGCTGAATCAAGAGTTCCTCCAAGACCTACTCAGTCTTTTGCACATACTCCTGATTATAGTGTTTTCAGTTATCCATCTCAACCCGCTATGCCTTTTCCCCCAGCGTTCTTTGCCCCTGGGGGCAGTCCGTACTTGGTTGATGGAAAGGGTGCACCAGTCATACCACAGCTGTCAGGTCTAAGCCTCGGCATTTCTCATCCATCTTTCAGCACCAGAGCAACACCACCCTCATCTAATGAATTGGGTTACTTTCATCCAAGCATGGATTTCAATTATGGAGTGCCATCTGAAGGCGCACGTAGGGAGGCAGGGAGCTACTGGCCTGTGTCCTACCAGGGCCAGACAATGTTTGTGGATGAACGCATGAGGAATATGTCGCAGGGTGGTAGTTCTGGGTTGGTGCTGAAACGAAAAGAGCCAGAGTCAGGTTGGGATATGTACTCGCGTCGTTGAGCCTGAAGGTTTGTTGCAGCCATAATCGATTTTGTCCCGCTTTCATAAAAATGGTATGTTCAATGTTCCGTTTATGGCGGCACCTGGACATTGTATTCTAGGGTATTTCTTTGGCACCTGAAAATGGGTCCAGTTCTATTAGGTCTGAAGACATACAGAGAACTGAATAAGAGATCAGCTACAGGTAGATTTGAGAGATGTTGACAGACATTGTTAGCTGCTGGAAAACCACCTTGTGTAGATCTGGTTCTTTGTGAATGTATTAGCTTTGTTTTAGTTGACATAATATAGCCAAATTGCTCTCTACGGAGAGCTGAAATTATGTAAATCATCATCACCATATAACTCATAGATGAAATGCATCCCTTTTTATCCATCTTCCTTTTTTTTTTCGAGTGGTGGTGCAAGTTGTACTATATATTGTATATATCATTGTTTCAAGCCGCGCATTCAGGTTTTGTACCATGTTGGATTGCAGCTTTAGAAAGTGGACCTGCATCGGCTGTTTGCATGTTGGAACCAGATGTTTTGGTCGCAGTCGATGTTGCAATCGGCGGTTTCATTGCATGTAGTAGCCTTATTTTTTGGTGTGTGGGCTTCTTTGTGCCCTCCTGACATGAGAAAAAAAAAAGGGTTCTGGGCTTCTGGCTGCGATTGGCGACATGTGCTTGAGATTTTGAATCATAGATACTCCGTACACACGTTTCAGTCAGTGTAGGATTGAAAATGAAAAATGACGGAACCAAACAAATTTAAGGTTCATCATTACCAACTGCACAAGAAACGTAGCACGTCAGGATAAACCCAAACAGTGCATGTAAATCATTATCATCATCAGTCGGTGAAGCTAAACCTATTGGTCAAAACTGCTGGGGTAAGAATGAGGGAGTTGGGATGCTATGCTACAGCGGCCTGATGCTACATGTTGAGATGACTGGCAGGCTTCTTCAGTGACCACTTGGTCGGCAACAGCATCGGCCATGTAAATCCTCAGGGATCATGTCACTCTCTTGCTTTTCGTCTCTTTGGAGTTTGGACACCCTCTCCCTCCCACCTGCATTTGAATGCCAACATATGAGATCACCAACTGAACTGAGTTGCTAGAGCAGGGTTTAGCGAGCATTGATATACTAGCCACTGAATTTGGGGTGACAATAGCATGCAGTGCTTATGCAAGTACTCAAACAGTATAAAGCAGAAGTTGGAGAATCATCTTATCTATAGCAGTGATTATTATGCAGATTTGTGTGATGTTCTTGGTACCCCCTTGAGAATTGTTTATAATCTAATCTAGGTAACAACAACAAAGAGCACAATGCTTACCCATCCTGCACCTGCCTTTGCTTTCGTTTCTTATTATGGATACCATCTGGCACTGGCATCTGATGATCTTGGCTGGGCCTAACCATCTCGGTCTCAGGATCATTTAGCAACGCAAGCCTTGCATTAGCTGAGCTTTGCTTCAGCCGCTCTTTCAAATCTTCCACCAAAACAAACCCTGTACAGCATGCATAAGTATTAGGTCAGGTCAGGTGTCAGCAATGCAAAATTCACAACTGTATTTTATATATATATATATATATATATATATATATATATATATATATATATATATATATATATATATATATATATATATATGTCCTAATCCTAATCCTTACTAAAAAGGAATAGCAGGCAAAATAATCTCTTGCAGCATTGCAAAGCAATCTCTCTCTGCAGCAGCAGCTGCTGCATGAGAGAAAAAATGGCAAATGAAATAAAAAGGGAACATTTATTTATATAAAATATACTTAGAGTAAATAGATATACCGAGAGCCCGCAGCGCGCGGAGATGGAAGACGGTGTCGGCGAGGTGAGGATGGCCGGCGTTGGTGGCCCGCGTGACGGCCAGCTCCCTCAGGCTCAACAAAACATCCTGAACAAACAAGCCGCATTTAGTTACTACTCTAGTAGGTAGATTCAGATTGGGACCGGAACTCCAATCGCCCATCACAAGAGCGATGGGGTGGCCTTACGAGCTCGGGCTCGGAGAGGGTTTCGAGCCACATCGCGTCTGCTGCCTCTGGCCTGGCGGCGGCAGGATCAGGAGGAATTGACCCGCCGGCGGCGGGACGCGGTGGCGCCATCAACCAAGAGAAGCAAGGAAAGGGCTGTCAGAGGAGAGGAGACGAAAGGGGAGGAGGCTGGGCTGGGCTGGGCCTGAGCCCCGGCCCAGCCAACGGGCACAAAACATAACGGGCAGCAGGTTCATGGGGAAAATATACGGTGGAAACCACGTCTCACATGCAAAAGTTGAGATGCAAAACTGAAAAAAAATTATATGAAAACCAATTCAAAAAATTGACATTTCTGCACATGCACCTGAAAGTTTCAAAAGTTGAAATTTTAGATATGACTTTTTGAATTGGTTTCCATGTTTCCACCTAGCAAGTGACACTCATATTTACATGTGCTTTATATGTTTGTTTTTATCTCACAAATTTGCTAATAAAAAAAGTTGAGATGAACTATTTTTAAAACTTGGATTGATATTATGATAATATTTCTCATAATGAAAAAAATTATGTTATGACACGCTATAAAATAAAAAACAAAAAAGATCAACCTGCCATACTACATGCCAAACGCGACACTTAACAAAAGAATGAATGGAGTAGTATCTAGTAATTTATTAGCCAATTTAGCGTGTTATAAAAACGTATTTAAGTGTACTATAGCCAAGAAGAGTAGATGATTTCAACAAACCATCATCGTATATATAGTCAAAGAGTCAACCTGCCATACGAGTAGTTTAGTTAGATGTTCGGATGATGGCTTCTGTGGCAGGTAAGCCAATACTGTGGCTGTAGGCCAGGCTGATAAGTTTTAATGATTTCATCTTCATATGGTACGATCACTAACTCTAGTCTTCTGCACCAAAATTTTACAATTGGCCGCTCAGCAAAATGCGTGTCCAAGCAAGAAAAATATAGTGCGAATTTTCACTTTAACCTTCTTCACAGACCACTCAGTGAAAAACGCCACAAAAGAGATAGATCCTGTTCGTTTCAAAAGAAGAAGAAAGATATGGATCCTGTTGGTTGTGCAGCAAGCACCACAAACATTATTTGCTGAGCATATCAACCACACCACAAATAAATCAGCAGACAACCGTGCACATCAATCAATCAGTACGTCCATACAGGTCGAGTAACATTATCACTAATAATGCAATTGAGCCTCAGTCATCAATAGATAAAAAAATAATTTCCTCTCATTTCTTTTGGTTATTTCTCCTCAACATTTTTACAGTTGTGCGGCATAACTCCACCCACAAAGACAGTTAAAACAAGAAGAGAGGAAATAAAAAGGTCACCCGCAAAGGCAGAGTTAAAATAAGAGAGGAAAACAAAAAAGGTCAGGACTTTTCTTGTATAACCCACGTATATCAGTGTCCCTGGTGCATTTCAATTCAAGACCAGGGCAAATAAAGAGAAACAACTGGTCATTTTGTATAATAATAATCATGATGCGCAAGCACCCTCGCAGCGCTTGGCAACCACACATTCCTCTAAGAAGTTGCCCAGCTGTGAAGTATACAGTCCAGGATTGCTCCGGTAATGGTCCACATGAGGCGATGACATGAAGTTGCAAGCCCTCACCTCGTGCCCGGCTTTCCGCTGACCCTCGACAAATGCCTCTACTGATTTCGCTGGGATCACCTTGTCCGCAGAGCTGTATATGTACAGTTGGGGGCATTTTGGTTGCTTCGAAGACAAAAGCTCCATCACGTCAGATAACCTCCTGTTAAAAAAGATACCAACATGCTGATGAGCTCAACAGTTGTCACCATTTATAAGATCATCTTGTTGCTTTGTGAATCAAAAGCGTGTATACTATCTCTTGATGCAATGTCAACCACCAGAGAGATGTCATTGTATGGTGGACAATGACGCGACTGTACAGCCATTCAGAAACTTAATTATTTAACTTTCATGGGGTGAGCGGTTAGTTAGAGGCCACAGATGTCCCCATCCCCGCTTAATGGGCTACTCAACTGAGGGCTTAAAGATAAGAATGGAACCCAATGGTTTGCTGCAGAGGTGGGCAAGATGTGTACCTGTTGATCTTTGGATAGTTCAAAACAACATCAAAGAAACTCTCCAGCGCTGACAGTAGAACTGCCTCTGTTGCTCCCAGCTTGGGCACCTTGTTAGACTCGACAACTAGGACATCAGACCTTGAATCATCTGATCCTAGTCCCTTTGTGGTGACACTACGCTTTTTCATGAGGGCAGCCGAGAAGCCCAAAGCCCAAACCTGAATTCAGAAAACAGCACAAACAGATTTGTTAATCTACAGCAAACATGATAAAAGAAGCAAATGACTAAATACTAGCACGAGTGAAAGAAAGGGGAAAAAAGAGTGATGAAACTTTTGTCTGCCAAACAAATGCATCTCAGATGGGAACTGAAGAATGCAGTCTCAATAACAGCTCCAAGAACGACCAAGTGAAATCAACTGGAAAGCTTCTGCTGATCACACTAGCAAAGAGCTAAATGAGTCTAGGTAAAAATTGTACCTGAGGATCAGGTGCAGCAACAGGTGCTGAGTCTACCACACAAGCTTTAATTTTGTCCACTGCTGAAGGATCCTGCTGTTGCAAGTTCTCTAGAATTACGCCATAGCTACAATGTTAAAACAATGAAGAAATTAAGCATTCATAAAAACCATGATGAGAACTCAATATTGATGAATGAAATCCAGGAGGACGAGTATCGTACCAAAGCCAACCAGTATTACTGAAGGTGTGGAAAATAATCTTCTTCTCACTCTCATCCCTGACCCAGTCAGCAAGATGTTCAGATAGCATCTCGACATTCTTCTCAGCCTTCCCTCCAAGGTTGACAATGTCAGACATCGGGAGGGTGAAGGTGACGACATGGAAACCCCTTGAGGTGTACCAATCGGCATATCTCTTGAGATGCTTCTGCCTTGAGCCCAGCCACCCAAGAAGGACGACGACCGTCTGAGACTTGTCAGGGAACTCAGCACAGACCCTGGGGTCTGGCAGGTGCCAGCGGTACAGCACGTCCGACGGCGAGGAAGGAATTGCAGGCATCGCATCAGCCTGTCCCGAGGTCTTGGGAAAGTTTGCATACTGGTAAACCGTCTGCATGACCGGCAGAGACGCGAAGGGTGCCTTCAACAGATGCAAGCTGTGGAGGTCGCGTGGCAGTAGCTGCACGCCAGAGAGGGTAGAGGCGAAAGGCACTGCTGGAACATCTGCCCTGGTCGATGGGAGCGACGCGAGCACATCCGTGCTCGTGCTCACATCAGAAAGCCTGTGGTGTGACAACTTGTCGGGAAGCTCGTAGGAGGAGACTGCGGCGAAGGCGGCGACGGCCATGGCAGAGAGGGGGCGGTGGAGGTGTCCCGAGAAGGCCATCACGGCGGCGTGGAGCTGAACCTCTCAGCAGGAATTGTTGTTCTTGTCTTGTGACAGGCCAAGGAGGAAACCTGTGCACGTTATTTATGTCTCCGCAGCCTGCCCTGCTTGACAGGAAGGAAGGGAGGAAGAAACAACAACAAGACTTAGCTGCTGCCTGTTCCAATACGCGGTTTACATAAATTGAATTGAATTGTTTTTTTAAAGAAAAGAAGAAGAATCATGTGCAGTGTAGGCAATTGGGAGTTGGAACAAGTCTGTCTGCCACATTATTTATGTGTTGCACATTTGACCCCAAGAATGGGACCGAAGAATCATGTGTGGTGTTGGTGGAGACGTCTTTGTCATGGTCAACAAACAATACGGCAGAGCTGAATGAAAATAGGAATACTTGTATACTGTAGGAAGTAAGAGGAAGAGAAGATGATTTACCTCCTCCCTGTTGCTGCTGTAGATAGATGATTTTTTATCCACCGGTGGAGTTGGAATTGGACACGGGCTGGCTGCCAAATGGAGAATTTGACAGCCGAACCCGGTAGTTGGCAGCAACTCCAAGTGGTGTCAGCTTCCTGAATTTAGAAGAAGAAAAAGCATTGAGCAAGCCATTATTATAATATAGAAAAGGGGGGGAAAAAAAAAAAGCATCGAGCAAGTCATGAAAAAAATTTCAGAGGTGTAGGAGGAAGAAAAAGAAAGAAAGAAACGAGAGTCGGCACGGGTGGGCGGTGGGGATGGGGAATCGAAAGCGAGGGCGGCGCAAAAGGACGACGCTGGCTTTCGCTTTTGCTTTGGTCTCCAGCATCGCCGGGGAATTGTTCCAAGAAAGCAGGAACTCCACCGCCCGCCCACCTCACGGGAGGGAGGAGGGGAGGGAGGGAGATTGCAGAGGGGGGCGGGAAGAGGTTGGATTGGACTGGTTGAATGAATGAAAACGCGTGGGTTTGGGTACGGATGTGGAAATCTGGGCTGGGGAACGAGTCTGATTCATTCATGGTGGTGCGTGCAAGCAAGAAAAAAGAGGAGGAGGGATTCGTACCAGGGCAGGGCAGGGCAGCGGCAGCGGGGAGGAAGAAGACGGAGGAATTGAATAAAATCTAGCAAATGCTATATAGTCTTAGGCTGTGATGAACCGAACGCAAAGGGAGGGGGAGGAGAGGAGCAACCAAAATAGGAAGGAGAGGCCGTGAGGGAGAAGGAAGGCGATGCCCGCACGCATCCCACGAGGCAGGCAGGGGAGGGAGGAGGCCTGGCCGGCGCGGCGGTGACGGGACGGCGCCCCAGCCGCAGCCCCAGCCCCCCACCGCCCGGCCTCCGACTCCGACCGACGCAACCCAAGGCTCCGAATCTCCGCGGAATCTACTCCTCCTCGATGATGATGATGGGACAAGATGATGGGCCCGGATGGGATGGGAATGTGGGCTGGGCCGGGCCGGAACCTTCCCCATCATCTCTTGTCTCATTTTAAAGAAAAATCCAGCATCATCATTCTGAGGCTTTCCTTTACCATTATGTAAAATACAGGGAATCTTTGTTTATTGGAATTTTTGTTTCAACGACAAGACTATTTTCAAGGTACCTGTATGTCATTCCGTCCAGTTTGGTTACTGATGGTGTCAAACACACGGGTGAAATGACCAATTTGCCCTACTACGGGGCCCGTTTGTCAGCCCTCTCATATCCCATCTGTCTCTGTAGAGTCACCGTCAAGTGGGACCCACATGTCAGGTTAGTCTTCCACCTCCACCACTATGCGTCCATGAAGCTGAGCACACGCACGAGGACCTCTAGCATCTGGAGGCGTCCGTCCAAACTTCCAAATCCCGTGTGTCTTTAACATCCACGCCGTCTGCACCCATCCCGCCCTGGCTTGGTCGTGCTTTCCCGCAGCAGCGGGGCCATGGAAGAGCGGATCCTGCTGGATCTTGGAGCGGGGCAGAGGTCGGACAAGGCATTGGGCGGCGACCGGATGCAAGGCGCAGCGCACGGCGGAGCCCAAGCTGCACCGCCTGAGTCTGTGCGCGAATCAGGTGCTAGACTCCGCACCAGCGCTGTGCGCTCCAAGCAGATCGACGTTCATTCATGCCAGTTAGAGTTTGCTTCGTGTCGTGATTTTTTTTATTGGGCTAAAGCTTTGATCTTGCTTCCGTGAGCTACTTCATTCAATCATTGGCTCATTGTTGTTTGGACCGTGGTGCGTGCTCGAGTGCTGGAGCCCATCTCTATGGCCGTAGGAAGGGGAGGCACACACCCGGCCGCCTGGCCTGGCCTCGCCTCGCCGGCACGCGGCCCCTGCACGGTGGGCTGAACTCGCGCGGCTGCTCCACTCGGCGCTCCAAATGTCAGGTGGGGTCAGGTGTGCTCCACTCGGCTGCTCCACTCGTGCGACTGCTCCACATCGAGTTCCTCCGTCCCCATCTGCCATGTACCGAGGAAGAAGAAGACCCTGTTCTCTCTCTTTATATGACAGGTGGGGGTCAGGTGTGCCAAGGGCAAGAGGGTAAAGTAACTAGGCTGGTCCCACATGTCAGAGCCCCAAATCTGTTGACGGACGGTGGCCGGAATGGCATACAGGTGCAAGCAAGGGCACACAGGTTCAAACAAAAATTTTAGTGGCACATAGGTGCAGTGTATTTTACATAATGATATTTTTTTCAAAGCCTCCATCATTTTCCACCAACCATCTTCCTCCTTTGCAACTGGGAAGGGAGGGAATCTCGGAGGGATATTCCCCTTGCGCTCAACGACAAGACTATTTTCACGGTAGCATTCCATTCCTTCCCTGCAACTGCAAGGAATTATATTATACATGTCCATGTTGCCAACCGTTCCGATTTATTAGATTCTCTCATTAGAATTGGAACTATATATATGCAGACAAATTAAAATGCGAAAACAACACGTCTGGACTAAAATGCACCATATATAGTCCTTGAACATCGCCAAATGTAGGATCATTAACTTCTGTTTTGCATGTTTAGGATACATACATACATACATATATGCATTAATAGTTCATGGACCTAGAAAGTGACACCTCATAACAAGTATGAGTTAATTTTTTAAAATCTTAATCCACCACCCACTGCTGGCTTGTAGTATAATATGTTGGTGTTATTTTTAGTTCTTCTGTTCCACCAGCTGGGAGACGAGTCTGAAAGACGTTGTGCACTGCGACCCATCTGCTCCTGTTGAGTGTCTTACCAAACGAAGCAACAGGTTGATTTCGCAAAATTCTTTGTTGAGAGAGCCAGGATCCTCGAGGTCATCAACTTCTGTGTCACCGGATGTTGCACTCCAGAATGGATTCAAGACCATTGCAGGCACTTCAATACTGAGCATCAAGATGTGCTCTGTTTCCTTTCGTGAAGATGATGATTTGTCGTCCTCTTCCAATATTGACAACAGAGCACTGTACAGGCAGGGGTTTAGGGTTCCAGTCTGTCCCAAAGACCTCGGACATACCGTGCGCATACACCCGATAACTTAAGAAGCCCCGTTGATAACTCATACCGGGATCAACAAAGGAGTAGCTACAACATTACAACATTTGTTACAAAAATATAGATCGAAAAGTGCGGAAGAATAATAACATTAATTTTATAAAATATGAGTAAGTTACATTTGAGTAAACTTAACTTAATTAATTTTGCGGGAGCTTATTAGACTAGAAGACAACCGGATCATGTCGTGCCCACCGACATAACCTTGGTTAACAAAGACGAGTCAACACCGCAACAAGGGTTAACAAACCCCGAGTACGGAAGTACTCAACAAGACTTACCCGACTAAAGAAAATAGGAGAAGACTTAGGAATGCGGGTTTAGGGAATCAAGGTAAGGCTTAACAAGAATCAAGAATTCTTTTTTGCGTAAAAGCTTACTAAAAGTGAATCCTTACTTTTTAATATTTTTAATTTATATTAGTAGCTCATATACTCTAGGTTATCCTACTCTAGAGCAAACATTTCTTTCATAAGCCAACTTTCTTTCCTCAAAACCATATTCCATCAATTACTACGAAGAAGGGGTGCGAGGATCAAGTCTCCTTTTCTCGTGGAGCAAACGCCGATTCGAACCGCTTAAAACCCGGTTGGGGATACCTCACCACACGACATATGTAGAACTTAAACTTGCATATGTCAACCCTCACTCGGACCGTCCAAAAAGGGGACCGCGTCCTACGCCACCCGCATGAGTACCGTACACCTCCAATCCGGGACTTTAACCCACGAGGGTAACATGTACTCCCGCCATCTCTCCACTCCCAAGTGCACGGTTGTGCGTTCCCGATTTGGCTCACCTCCGAGATCTTGGGCTTAATCGTATATGTGGCCAGTATAACAAATTCTTGATCCAAGGGCCAATTCACGGACGGTCCTTAAACGACCAACACGGACAAGCACGCCTAGGTATCCCGTAGGCTTTTCAACCTACGTCCCGTCCGATCTCTCAAATTCATTTCTATTTCTCTTTTTTTTTCGAAAAGGTACCATATTCTCATGTAAAGCATTTTGAAGAAACAGCTTAACTAATTGCGAGGGCTAAGCATCACTAAGCATTTTCAAAATAAAAACAAAGTTAACAAGGATGGTATTGCAATAATCAAGGATGATAATGCAAAGAATTAGGTTATCACTCAACTCCTAGTACTTAATGCAACATATCATAAACATAAGTGTAAAAGCTTTGTAAAATACAAGGAAAGGTTTAAATGTATCAGGGGCTTGCCACGTGTTGCGAGAACAGTTAGATTCCTTAACGAGATCAATTCCGAGTCATACTTGACATCGATATCATCGGTGGATGGATCTTCTTGAAGCTCGACCATCATGAACCATCTCACTCTCGTATACTCTACACGTAGATGATGATGCATGCTTTAGCATGATGAAGTATAAATATGATGCTTGATGGATGCATGAAATAATAACAACTTGAGTACAACTTTCCTTCACGATAAAGTTGCAACCCAACAAAACCAACTTGTTGAACTACTCTATAAGATATCATCACCATTGCCTAAGGAGTTCTCAAGGACCATTTGATTGTAGTATGATCCAAGTTTCACAAAACAACCCAAAAGTCACATAAAAACCTAAGTTACTTAACACTAAACAATTTATAAACCACATGAAATAATAGAACATAAAATAGAAAATAATTTAAACATTTCAAAACGACTCCAAACTTTTTATACAAATATTTCACATCATAAAAACAGTACTAAATAAATTTTCATGATTTTTGAACAAATATTTTATTTTCTAAAAATCATGGAAGATGCATTTTTGAATTAAAGATGGTATTTTTAAAACATGAAAGAACTATTTAAAATCAAAGTTTCAAATTTTTCTTGGATAGACAACATCATAGGAAGGTTATACAAAAATTTTCAAAATTTTGAAGTTATTTTCGAATTTCTATAAATTTTGCAAAGTCAGGCACTATTCACATTTAAAGAAATCGATAAAACAAATTTTAAAAGAAAATCTGGCCATGGGCCAAATTTGCCCCGATTCGCCCTAAACGCCAGCCCTGACCAGCCCCCCAGAACTGGTAGGCCGATCTTTTGCTGGCCCACCGACTCGCCGGGCGACGGCGGTTGACCGGTTGTTTCTCCCGGCGACGAGGTCCCCCGGCGCTCGAAAAGGTCCCCTTGTGGTTTTTGATAATTGAGTGTCAACATTAGGTGAACTAATATGTGTGATTGAGATTATACACAGGAAATTAGTTCATTGACGTGATGATGCAATGAAGGAGCTTATTGCATATGAAACATGACATGGAGTCATGTGACCAAGGTGGTGAAGATCAAGACGAGGCTTGGCTTGATGGACCGGTTGCAAGTGTGAAGGGCAAGTCGAGGGACTTGACGCCGGTGGACCGACGCAACGGTGAAGAGCAAGTGAGGTCAAGATCGATGGACTAAGAAGGTCATGTGATGATTTGAAATGGATCATATCATTCTTGATCGTGTTGGTGCATGTGTTGCATCGGCACTTGAAGTTGGAGCGGAATGAAAATACGCAAGGCAAAGGTATAACCTATAGGGCATTTCATTTCACGGTCATTGGAGCTTAGAGAAGTTTATGACCGGATTTAGGATAGATGGCCGTACTATCAAGAGGGGCAAACTTGTTTGCATATCGGTCATCTAGTGCCACTTGAGCGATCTAACTTTGCGATGTGTTAGGATCGAGTGGCGTGCTAAGAGCTAACCGGCCTTTGAAATGATTGTGAAAATGCTAACACACTTACACATGGTGATGTACACTTGGTGGTGTTGGCACATTTGCAAAGGCGGCGGTGTGATTCGGGCGCTTTCGAGAAAATGAGATGCATATTTTCTATTGCGCCGATGCAAGTTAGTGGTGAAAAACATGCTATCCCTCGTGCTCAAGTTTGGTATACTTGAAGGGTAAGCATGTTGAAGCCGGCGTCGGTGTTTCGGTGAAGTTTTCGCCGGAAAATGGTGACCGGACGCACCGACCGGAAGCACGCAGCTTGCCGACCGGACGCCCGGTGGGTGCGCCCCGCGAGAGCTTGTTTCGCCGTTTTTGACCGGACGCGACCGAACCTCGACCGGACGCATCCGGTGTCGACCGATGCATGCACCGAAGCATGTCGCCCGGGTTGTCACCGTGGGGCCGGGGCCTTGTCCGCTCTGACCGACGCTCGGAAGGGAGCGACGGACGCTGGACCGACTTCGCTGGTGAGTCCGGCCAAGGCCCCGGTCGGGCCGCAGAAGCTCTGGCACCCAACGGCTCTATTTTGGCTTGAGGCTATAAATAGATGGGGTGGCCGGCTTTGGTCGGTTGTCGAAAGCACACTCTAGCCTTTGTGGCTTGTTGTGTGTGGTGCTTGAGAGCCCCTCCCACTCACATATGCTTGATATCGTTCATCCGATTGAGTGAGAGATCGTGTTCTAGTGCATTGCGTTGAGAGATCGTATTCGTGGCACTAGGTGATCGTGTTGCAAGCCGGTGTGCTTGTTACTCTTGGAGGTTGCCACCTCCTAGACGGCTTGGTGGCAAGAGACTTCGTGAAGCACGCAAGGAAGCTTGTGCGGTGCTCCGAAGAAGAGATTGTGAGAGGTTCGTGCTCACCTCGCGGGGATCGTGAAGAGCAACTCTAGTGGAGCGTGTCATTGAGCTACCACACTTGTGTGTGGGTTCACACGGTGCCCTCTGAGGGATTGGCTAGAGAACTCACACTGTGTGAGGGTCTCGATCGAGCTCCCAGCTGTGGGATTTGGCACTGGCCATTAAGCTTGAGAATCATCACCGGGTGATTCGCCAAACCGTGGAACCACTAAAGTGTTGGTCGACACAACGAGGAGTAGTGGGAAGTTGGCAAGCTTTCCGAGACCTCGGTAAAAAATCACCGGTGTCATCTTATGTCCACACTTCGCGGTGGTTTGCAATCTCTTCATCTCAAGCTTTGTTCTTACATTCATATATACATTGTGTTTGTGCTTGAGTAGAGTAGTTGTAACTATCTAGCTTGTGTAGCTTGTTTAGTTACTTTGCTTAGCTTGTGTAGCTAGGTAATTTGAGCCTTTGGGTTAGGCGTGTGTTGCCTTGTCCATTGTGCATCTAGTGAGCTTAGGGGCTTTGTGCTTGTGCTTACTAGAATTGTGTAGGAGCTCACCCGTGCTTGAAGTACTAGTGCTTAGGTTTGTGTGACCTTGCATTAGAATTGTTTAGGAGCTCAAGCTAGGTTTGTCACCTCACCTTTTTTGTGTAGGATCTTTTGTGAGGTGATTTAGAGTCTTAGTTAGAGGGGTGAAGTCTTGGCTAGACCGATAAGTTTAATTCCGCAATTGTATTCGGTTAGCCTTCGCGATTAGTTTTTAAGGGACTATTCACCCCCCTCTAGTCCCCATCTCGATCCTTCGCCTACCTTCACTACTCTACTCCCCACTTCATCCCGCATCTCGACCCCATCTTCCTTCCCTCGAGCACGGCGGCTCCATGGTCGACGGCCATGGCAGCGGCGGCGGCACAGCGGACGACAGCGCAGCTCAACGGAGCGTTCCCGCCACGGCGAGAACGGCAAAGACAAACAAAGACACCAGGACGACTCTAATCCCCAACTAATCGAACTAAAACGGCCCTCTAAACGCCCATCGCCGCGCGCGGCGGACGGCAATGGGAGCTCGTCGGCCGCTGCCGGCGTTCCGGCGACTCGGCGTGGAAAAGGACAAACGGACGGCACGGAACATCCAGGAGCTCACCACGGCAACGATGCTTGCGCTGGTTTGGACGAGACGAGCGGAGCTAGATGGACGGCAGCGACCCGCGGCAACGGCAACAAACCCCGGCGGCAAGGTCGGCGTTCTGGGCGGCTCCCACGGGCAACGGCAAAACGGTCGAGCCGGGCCATGACTACATCGCCGATCGCGATGCCAAAGCACTAGCCGGTTGGCCATGAAACTCACCCGAGCGAGCCGACCACGGCGAGGTGGCGCGGCGGCGCGGCTACCGGCCACGAAGAAGACGACGGCGCAAGACGGGCGCCGCTGGCTACGAGGCAGACGTGGCTAGCTCAAACTACGCCAACGAACGGTTTGCTTTTAGATGGCAAGATCGATTTTGTGGATTGGAGCTCGACGGCGACGGCAAAGACACGGAGGCGGAGGTGGTTGCCGGCGGTGGTGGAAGAAGAAGAAAAAGGAAAGACGGCGTCGGCTTCGAGCTTTATAGGGCAAGGTATGGTTGGACAGGTGGATGGCGATGTCGAGAAGCCGCCAGTAGCTGGTGACGCGCGAAGACGGCCGAACCGTCGAGGCGGCCACGGCGACCGGCGACGACGATGGCCGGCATGGGCAGCCATGCCTACACGCATCGTAGCACCCAAAACCCTAACTTTCGGTTTTGATCAAATTCTCCTCAAATTTGAATTGAACTCGAAAAACTTCAAAAGCAACTTGGCTTAAAATTTCAAGATCTACAATTTTCACAATTGGAAGATTTTCAAATTCGGCCTCTAAATATGACTTTTTGAAATGGGGTCAAAAAGGGAGAATTTTGAATTCAAAATTACTTTTAAAATTTCTCAAAAACTTGAAAAACTTTGTACATATCTTTTGTTCATCAAGAAAAGATCTACAAAGTAGCTTTTGGAAGTTTTGTCAAATTTTGCATAGATTTTGAAATATTTTAAAAAGGGGGTAAAGAAATGTTAGGGTTTAGGGGTTTTCGACCGAGGGGGTAACTTTCGGATTCCTATTCTTTTCGCGTCTTTTTCGAATCGACAACGTAACCAAGCATAAAATAAACTTATTTTTGTCCAAACCAAAGCTTAAGCGGTAAATAACACTGGGGTGTTACTGCCTTTCCCCTTAACGGAATCTCGCCCCGAGATTCGAAACGGAACTTCCAAGAAAGCGGCGAGAGATTTCCATAACTTTAAAACTCGCACTAAAGATGATAGAACTTGCCCACATGATAGACGATTACAAAACCATTGGAGATACTAAGAGGGTACAAAGATTACTCCCCGGGTCTAGTGACACATCTATTACATCGTAAAGCCTCACTCCAGAAACTTAGACTGACGAGGACAAAGAAGAAACACCAAGAAGATAAGCGACCAAAACGCAAAAGGACCCCAACAGATCCAAAAACAGATGGGATCGAGGAGACACAACATGTCAAGCAGGCATGGAATGAATCCTAGGGCCATAAGCTAACTGGATGTAGACTCGACTTTTTAGGATGAAAACGGACTTCTTCTTCAACAAAACGCCGTAGCAACCTTTGACGGGTAACCTGAATCCCAAGTAAGAGCTTGAGCTTGAAGTACTAGCTCCCCGCGTCTTCTTCTCTGGCTCGGTTATTTCTTGAGCTAAACCGCTTCACCTTGGAGGAGGAAATCGACTCTACGATTCTTAGAGGAGATTTGCGATGGGCTTTGGAGAGATGGAAGTGGCGAAGCAAGGTATCCGGGTTGCGTTTTATATCGCAGAGGAGCAGATAGAGATGCTGCGACGCATTAAGGAAGAGGAAACCGAGAGAGAAGAGAGAGAGAGTTAAAAGCAGTTCACGGGTGGAGCGACCACCAGCTATGGTGCGCTCTGTGCTCAAGCTTAAGGTGACAGGATTCCACGATGTGGAGACAAGCAGTGACCGAAGCCATGGAGGGGTCCGGTACGGTGCAATAGCGAGGGCTGCGGGCAGACATAGCACACAAAGAAAGAGGAAGAAAGAGAGCGTGGTGCAGAAGAAGACGTGACTCGACGAAGCGAGTGCGGGCACAGTGAGACTGCAACACGAAAGCGAGCACGAGAGGGACCAGGATGCTCACGACCTTCAGAAAACACGTGGCGGCAACAGGATGCCACAATGATCCCGACCTTCAGTAATGATTAAACAGAGTCCCTTATCTACCACTTCTTGTAATCTGTTAATGTTGATGTCAGTGACTTGCTCTTCAAGGGTCACCTTTCTTGTAACTTTCAGAAGGAACTCACAAAGCAATTGATCCGATATACAAGTCCTCGGATAGAATATAGATAAAGAACCAAGGAAATTCACGGCAAGGGAATGCTTAGTGTAGTTTTGTAATGGATTATGACTAGAAATCATTAATCATAATACCACGTCAAAACCACAACCACGGAGAGAATCCATATGATAAAAATTAGTGGTGACCAAGGATTTACAAAAGAAGGATAGCAAACAAAGGAGTTCCAATGTGTAGTCACTACGGAGATGATTAAAGATCAAAGCCAAGGATATAATACTAGAAGAGTTTGGATAGAAGAGTTTGGAAATTATCAACCAAGATTCTAGGGCAGAAATCAAGGAGTTATCGAAGATCAAAGAGAGATGTGCATGGCAAGAGTCATCTAAGAGACCCAATGAAAACTTGGCTTGATTCCACACGGCGCAACACAAGCCGTGGCACAACTTACATATAACATCCTAGCTAGACTAGGATTCACCAAAGTTACACACAGACTAGCAAAGAAAACACAAACAACACCCAACATTGATAAAATTCATTCATGAAAACTAACTTATTAAACATCTAATAAATTCACAAAAATTTACCAAGCTCTCAGTCAATAACAAAAACCTCATTTCATAAAACATATGAAACACCTCATGTGCACTATATAAATGCTAAAATCAACATATGCAATGCAATGATATCTACTTATAATGCAACAAGATGATCATGAATAACTGGAATATGAAGATCTTTCCCCCTTAAAAGAAATCTAATTTCTGAAATTTCAAGGTGACAAATCCCGTGGGGCAAATAACGGGCAAGAAAATATGGCAAGCATATGGACTTGCAAGAAGTTCTTGGAACAAAACAAATTGATATCTTGATTGCGGTCGGAATCAAGAGATAGTTGCAATCAAGATAGTTTTTCAAAAATTTCAAAGAATTATGGATATGAATTTTTTTTTTTATAAGGAAGGAGAAAGTACATTAATTGTGGACTATAGTGAATCATGACCATAGACCCCGACATAAGCGAGCGCCCGGCAGTAATTCCTTATGGTCGCGATCCATAGGAGACCCCAGGTTTCGACGCTTTTTCACGGTCACGGATCATGGTTCCACTATAGGACACAACTATTGTAACTCTCAACCAACACATGTTGACTATCAATAGAAAGGATTGACATGTGTCGAGGCCGAAAAAGAATCAAAACTCGACACATGCATGAATTGAGAAATCAAGGAATAATCTCAGGCTTTTACATAGAGTTAACATGGCAAGGTACAAGCTCCCAAAGATTGGAACTGATAAAGCAAAGATTATCAAATAGAAGTCCATTAACCAAAAACCTGGTATAGGACGAAATTTAGGACAAACAACTATAAAGAAAAATAGTTGTCCGAATAAAAGGAGGAAAAATCAACATTATATGGATGATATGATGCATGCTCGCCCTATACGTCTTCACAACATTAGGAGTACTCTGTCTTCATCATGTTAAATGTTAGTAGGTTATAGGGCTTTACTTTATATACTATCTTCACGGCACCAAACGAGATGTTGAGAAGCACTTAGCGTAACATTGTCGGTGAAGTTAACTCTCCATCGTTCTTCGAAAGATGACATGAAAACTTCTTGAAATCTTTTACTTGACTCTTAGGAAAAATCTTCACTTAAAGCTTCCATCAAGCATAAGGAAAGAAAGAAGATCATTTTTAAGTTGTTACTTTCAAAAACTTTTAGATTACAAAATCATTTTGAAGTTTTCAAAAAGTAATATTGTAGCTGGTCCTAAGTATGAGCTCGATACCATTCTCAGAATGTAACCTCCTAATTACACCCACCGCACTTTTTGTCATTGTCCCAAAGACCTCTCGATACCGTGCGAGCATACACCCGATAACTTAAGAAGCCCTGGCGATAACTCATACCAGGATCAACAAAGGAGTAGTTACAATATTACAACATTTGTTACAAAAATATATAGATCGAGTGCGGAAGAATAATAACATTAATTTTACAAAATATGAGTAAGTTACATTTGAGTAAACTTAACTTAATTAATTTTGCGGAAGCTTAGTAGACTAGAAGACAACTGGATCATGTCGTGCCCACCGACATAACCTTGGTTAACAAAGACGAGTCAACACCTGCAACAAGGGTTAACAAACCCTAAGTACGTGAGTACTCAACAAGACTTACCCGACTAAAGAAAATAGGAGAAGACTTAGGAATGCGGGTTTAGGGAATCAAGGTAAGGCTTAACAAGAATCAAGAATTCTTTTTGCGTAAAAGCTTACTAAAAGTGAATCCTTACTTTCAATATTTTTAATTCATATTAGTAGCTCATATACTCTAGGTTATCCTACTCTAGAGCAAACATTTCTTTCATAAGCCAACTTTCTTTCCTCAAAACCATATTCCATCAATTACTACGAAGAAGGGTGCGAGGATCAAGTCTCCTTTTCTCGTGGAGCAAACGCCGATTCGAACCGCTTAAAACCCGGTGGGGATACCTCACCACACGACATATGTAGAACTTAAACTTGCATATGTCAACCCCTCACTCGGACCGTCCAAAACGGGACCGCGTCCCACGCCACCGAGAGTACCCGTACACCTCCAATCCGGGACTTTAACCCACGAGGGTAACATGTACTCCCGCCATCTCTCCACTCCCGGTCTTGGCGGTTATGCGTTCCCGATTTGGCTCACCTCCGAGATCTTGGGCTTACTTTTCGTATATGTGGCCAGTATAACAAATTCTTGATCCAAGGGCCAATCCACGGGACGGTCCTTAAGCGACCAACATGGGACAAGCACGGCTAGGTATCCCGCCCGGCTTTCAACCTACGTCCCGTCCGATCTCAAATTCATTTCTATTTCTCTTTTTTTTTCGAAAAGGTACCATATTCTCATGTAAAGCATTTTTGAAGAAACAAATTTTAACTAATTAAGCGAGGGCTAAGCATCACTAAGCATTTTCAAAATAAAACAAAGTTAACAAGGATGGTATTGAAATAATCAAGGATGATAATGCGGCAATTAGGTTATCACTCAACTCCTAGTACTTAATGCAACATATCATAAACATAAGTGTAAAAGCTTTGTAAAATACAAGGAAAGGTTTAAATGTATCCAGGGGCTTGCCTCGTGTTGCAGGAAAAGTTAGATTCTTAACTTGAGATCACCCGAGTCATACTTGACATCGATATCACTGGTGGATGGATCTTCTTCGAAGCTCGACCATCATGAACCATCTCACTCTCGTATACTCTACACGTAGATGATGATGCATGCTTTAGCATGATGAAGTATAAATATGATGCTTGATGGATGCATGAAATGATAACAACTTGAGTACAACTTTCCTTCACGATAAAGTTGCAAACCCAACAAAACCAACTTGTTGAACTACTCTATAAGATATCATCACCATTGCCTAAGGAGTTCTAAAGGACCATTTGATTGTAGTATGATCCAAGTTTCACAAAACAACCCAAAAGTCACACAAAAACCTAAGTTACTTAACACTAAACAATTTATAAACCACATGAAATAATAGAACATAAAATAGAAAATAATTTAAACATTTCAAAACGACTCCAAACTTTTTTATACAAATATTTCACATCATAAAACAGTACTAAATAAATTTTTTCATGATTTTTGAACAAATATTTTATTTTCTAAAAATCATGGAAGATGCATTTTTGAATTAAAGATGGTATTTTTAAAACATGCAAGAACTATTTAAAATCAAAGTTTAAAATTTTTCATGGATAGACAACATCATAGGAAGGCTATACAAAAATTTTCAAAATTTTTGAAGCTATTTTCAAATTTCTATAAATTTTGCAAAGTCGGGGCACTATTCACATTTAAAGAAATCGATAAAACAAATTTTAAAAGAAAATGGCCTTGGGCCAAATTTGGCCCGATTCGCCTAAACGCCCAGCAGGCCAGCCCAGCAAAGACTGGGCAGGCGGCCCAGCTGCTGGCGGCGGCCTCGGCCGGCGGCGGCGGCGGCGTTGGCCGTTTCTCAGCCGGCGACGAGGTCCCCCGACGGCGCTACCTTCACCACTTACTCCCCACTTCATCCCGCATCTCGACCCCATCTTCCCCTTCCCTCGAGCACGGCGGCTCCATGGCCGACGGCCATGGCGGCGGCGGCGACGCGGCCGGACGGCAAATAAGAAAAATAATGGAGCGTTCCCGACCCGGCGAGAACGGCAAAGACAAACAAGACACCAGGGCGACTCTAATCCCCCAACTAATCGAACCAAAACGGCCCTCTAACGCCCATCGCCACGCTGCGCGCGGCGGACGGCGGGGAGCTTCGTCGGCGCGGCCGCGTTCCGGCGACTATCCGCCGCGAAAAAAGGACAAACGAGGCGACACGGCAACATCCAGGAGCTCACCATGGCGACGATGCTTGCGCTGGTTTGACGGAGACGGAGCGGAGCTAGATGGACGGCGGCGGCGGCGCAACGGCGACAAACTCCGCGGCAAGGTCGGCGTTGGCGGCTCCCTACGGGCAACGGCAAAACGGTCGGCCGGCCATGACTACATCGTCGATGCGATGCCAAAGCACTAGCTGGTTGGCCATGAAACTCACCGAGCGGGCGACCCACGGCAGGTGGCGTCGGCGGCGCGGCTACGGGCCACGAAGAAGACGACGGCGCCGCGGGCGGCTGGCGGCACGAGGCGGGGACGCGGGCTAGCTCAAACCACGCCGCAACGGTTGCGTTTTAGATGGCAAAGATCGATTTTGTGGATTGGAGCTCGACGGCGACGGCAAAGACAAGGAGGCGGGAGGTGGTTGCGGCGGTGGTGGAAGAAGAAGAAAAAAGGAAAGACGGCGTCGGGCCGAGCTTTATAGGGCAAGGTATGGTTGGACGGTGGATGGCGATGTCGAGAAGCTGGCCAGGTAGGCGGTGACGCGCGAAGACGGCCGAACCGTCGAGGCGGCCACGGCGGCCGGCGACGATAAATGGGCGGCATGGGCAACCATGCCGGTTATTGTAGCACCCAAAACCCTAACTTTCGGTTTTTGATCAAATTCTCCTCAAATTTGAATTGAACTCGAAAAACTCCAAAAAGCAACTTGGCTTAAAATTTCAAGATCTACAATTTTCACAATTGGAAGATTTTCAAATTCGGCCTCTAAATATGACTTTTGAAATGGGGTCAAAAAGGGAGAATTTTGAATTCAAAATTACTTTTAAAATTTCTCAAAAACTTGAAAAACTTTGTACATATCTTTTGTTCATCAAGAAAAGATCTACAAAGTAGCTTTTGGAAGTTTTGTCAAATTTTGCATAGATTTTGAAATAACGAAAAGGGGGTAAAGAAATGTTAGGGTTTAGGGTTTCCGACCGAGGGGGTAACTTTCGGATTCCTATTCTTTTTCGCGTCTTTTCGACCGACAACGTAACCAAGCATAAAATAAACTTATTTTTGTCCAAACCAAAGCTTAAGCGGTAAATAACACCTGGGGGTGTTACAGCCGGGTTGGCGGCGGGCCGTTGGATTGGGCAATTGGGCCCGGATCGGCCGGCGCCGACCAGCCACGCAGCCGTGGCCATGGGCGTCGGCTTGACTGGGCGTACTGCGCGGTGGTGACGTGTCGCCGCCGTTGCATTGGGGTGGGGTGGGGGAATCCGTGGCCCGGGGGAGCGACAGATGGGGCGGTGTGGCGGGTGCTTGTCGCTCGCGCCAGGTGGTGGTGTGGGCGGCCGTCGCGGCGTCGCGTCTTCGACGCCGTGGTGGCGTGGGCTGGCGTGGCCGCCCCCTCGTTGACTCGATTCATGGGGCTACGGGCGCCGAGCTCGCCGTGGTCGTGGTCGGGGGACGATGGTGACATCTCTGGCGTCCGCACCCTTCTTGAGGCATCGTCTTCGAAGTTCCATGACCAGGTGTGTTCGGCGCTTTAACTCTCTTTGGCCCGCGCTCCTCCTCCCGTGATGGCTTTGGTTGCCTTTTTGCTCGGCCGCACTTTTTGTCTGGGCTTCATGCTTCTCATCGAGAGGTTTGCCTAGCTTGTGGACGTGGGAGCCTTTCGTCGTTGTCGTTGTCGGTAGATGCTTTGTTGCCGAGGTGTCCCCCTTCCGGGGCAGATGCTTTCTTCGCCGAGGCTCTCTTTCGGCAGAGGCTTTCTTTGCCGAGGCTCTCTTTCCGGCAGACGCTTTGTCTGCCGAGGCTCTCTTTTCGGCGCACGCTTTGTCGCCGAGGGCGCTATGTTCCGGCAGATGCTTTGTTGCCGAGGTTCTTGCGGATGCTTTGCCGCATTTATTCTTTGTTTGTGGCTCCGTTTGTTGCTAGCTACCAAAGTGTTGAGTTTTCGATTGTATTAGGTTTTTCTTCTTGGGCTTGTTAGGTGGAGGGTCCGCCCTACCCTCCCTACCCATTTCGTTTTTCTTCTTTGTTTGTCTCGTGTCTGGGGGGTTCGTCAAGAATCCATAGATTACTTGGTGGGCCTTTTGTAATTTCAACTTCCTTAATGAAGTACGTCTAATGCACTTTTCAAAAAAAAATGTGCCTCTCTACTAGCACTGTACAATTGCTGTTTTTGGCTGCACCAAAGTTAAAGCCAACACAGACAACTGTTTTCTGTAATCCTATATCTTTATTTATTTAAGAGTTGCTACCAGCGGATGGGCAACGGAAACTATTTTATTAACACACATCTTTTGTTGCTTTACCGATTGTGAACTAGTGAAATCAGTGTTATGGTGCACTCTGGGTGTTTACCTGATTCTGTTTTATTGCCCCTTTTGTATACTTATCTCTGGTCAAGAATACTTGAATTTTTTCAATTTTTTGGGGTACTGTTTGAGCTGCCATTGACCACCGTTCTATCAGAATATATTTATAGGATACGTTAAGTTTGAGAAATTCTGGACGCGGTTTTTAAGATATATTTAACCATTTATTTATTTTTATGTTTCACGTTAATTTTTTTTATAATTCATTATCAAAAGTTCTAAAGTTCATTTTTTTTAACAGGTCTTGTCCAGAACATTTGTCTGTCAAACGTCAGTAGTTGATTAATATCGAAACAAAGTTTGAATTTGGTGTTTGTCAAAAAAAAAAAAAAGGTTTGAATTTGGTGTTTTGGCTTATTCTGGTCTTATCTCCAGATATACCTTTGCAAAAATAACCACAGGTGTTCATGCCACTGAATCCATCAGCCATACAAAGGTACAAGATAGACAGATGAATGAGAATGTGTGCCCCGTCACCACCTTGAACTTGGACGTGTGTGTGTGAGTGTGCGCGCGGGTTCTCCTACTACAAACAAGTCAGATAAAGAAAAATACACTCCACTTCTGCCTGACTAATATAATCAACTGTTTCATAAACTCAGCTTGATGATAAATCATGGTATCCACATTCTAAATCAGTCGTCAAACATGACCAACCAATCAGTCGATGAAAACAGCAGCTTCTATGCCATCCTCCCAATCCATCCTTCTGTTCCGCACATCAATTATATGCATGCTTCTCCAACCCATCCTTCTGTACCCGTGCAGGGCATTACTCGGCCCAGTCCTCATCACTATCATCATCATCACCATCTGCACCATTATTATCCTGTACCATTTGCAAGTAAATATCAGTCGATGAAAACATCACAGTGAAGGTAACAAATAACACAATGCATATTTCAGTTCTGCTGATGCAAGCAATAAACCTGGGAGGAACTTGAGAGCTCTTCAATTTCATCTTCTTCCACCTGTGACACAATGAAATGGCCAAAGGTCCACAATCAAATAAGCATTTATATAGAGAAAGCAAACAATGACCAACACTTGAAATTCATCTACCAAGGGCAAGCAAACATAGAATTACATAAACTGCTACCTTTGGTTTTTTCTTTCCTCGAGTTC
The DNA here is from genome assembly GCA_015847255.1 of Hyparrhenia diplandra. Classification (NCBI taxonomy): domain Eukaryota; kingdom Viridiplantae; phylum Streptophyta; class Magnoliopsida; order Poales; family Poaceae; genus Hyparrhenia; species Hyparrhenia diplandra. The sequence goes on from JADLZK010003000.1 coordinate 106,663, forward strand.
CGCTAGCTGCATTCACAAAACACGCTAGTCAGTGTCCCCAGCCTATATACATGAAACTTGAAAGCTTATCTCGCAACAACTCTATAGTTCTTCACTTGTAAAAGAAGACATCTTCCAGAATGAAACTGAGCAGATGCCTTTGGATGCATACAGCAAATGCTAGCACACTAATGTCAGTAGATGTGTACAATAGAAGATGCATGTCACAACAGTGCACCTACCCTTCTTGGCCCCTGCTGGCTGTTTTGCCATTGGATTTGCTCGCTGCTTCTTAGCAGCAGCACCTAAAGATAAGTGGAAGTTACAAATTTAGTTTTAAAAAAACTTATTTTCATAATGCATTGATTGATAAGGAACATAGAGAGGGAACCTTTGGTTGCTGGGGACCCTTTAGGACTCCTTGTAGCTCTCTGAAACAGGAATAATTATGTGATTGAATCAAACTTCTTCACAACAAATGTAAATAGACATGTTTAACACAGAAACACCCTTGTAGAATGTGGTGTTGCTTCAGTGCAATCGAGTTAGGTTAAAGCTATGGACATACTGGTTGTCTATTCGTGATAGATAGAGGGGTAACTATGAACAATTCTAGTCTGAATCTTCCCTCCCAAGAATGCATATCTAGGTGGTTTTGCACTCTCACCTTTTTTTCTTCTGCCTTTTTAAACATACTAGACAAAGTAGCCTGAACAAGAGGCTCCTTCATGCTAGGAACGGCCACTGTTGAAGAATCCTCCTCCTTGCTAGGAAGGGCCACTGTTGAAGAATCCTCCTTGCTAGGAAGGGCCACTGTTGAAGAATCAGCAAGTTTGACGTCGTCGCTTTCACTCTCATCCTTAATTTCTGGACTCTCCATCTCCTTCACGCATAGAAAGCAAAATAAGCCACAGTGTGACAATTTTGACATTAAAAATCTTGAACCAATATGTAGAAAAGTAAAATTTCAGATGTACCTGATCATCCAAGTCCTCAGGTACCTCAGCAGTTTCATTATCATTGTCAGTCGAATCATCTCCAGAAGACAAGTCTGTGTACCTATAAAGGCAGCAAGGAGGATACTTGACTTGACAGGCCAATGAGTAAACCAATTAACATAAAATCTGCCAGCAGACAAAGAGAGTGCAAGGGTCTTACCTTTTCAAGGTTTTCCCTGCATTCCTAGCAGACTGTCTAACTGGTGTACCACTCATAGTCTGTGTGTTATTCTCATCCTTATGATCTGAATCCTCAGAATTATCATCATCAGAAGCAAACTTTGGGGAACTAGGTTCTGCGATTTCCTTTCCAGCTTTGCTTCCAGTTGCTTCATCGATTGGAGCACCTGCACCACCTCTGAAATCACAGTCTGCTGCTGTGCCATCCTATCATTTGAAAATGGAGACGTATATGCAATACACGTAGAGAACTATAAGCAGAAGAAAGAAAATGAGCTGGTTTGAAAAGAGCACAAACATTTTGGAATTCTTTTGGAAGCTCAAGCTTGAGCTCTTCTGGATTATCTTCTTTTGTTCCAACCCACCAGGCTTGAGAAAACACAATCTGCACATCGGATGAGCAGGCAGCATAGCTGGTGAGATTTCAGTGGCTTGAAGCGAATTTAGCAGCATACTAATTGCTATTTTATATGTAGGTTTCATTTAAAACAGCTATAAATTACGTTGGATATTAACAACACCTCAATGGTCAACTTTGTAAACAACATACTCATAGACATTTCCATTCAAATTTTTTTTTGGTTGCTGTTTCAGCTCAGAATTATAAACTGTTGCTGCCTCGATTCAGTTTGAAGGAAGGAGTGAAGTGCCTTTTTCATAAATACACATGATCCTTACCATAAGCTGGGTGAAAATCGAAATGTTGTTTGATTTTGATGCTACTTCATTAGGGTAGCTTCACAAAATTCATCTCTCATGGTGATATGTGTTCCCGTAGCCAATTTTAGTTTCGGAAAATGCATCTCCCATGGATGTATAATGACCCTCTCAGAATTTATTATGGTGATCTTTATAAACTGGTGAGAGACAGTGAATGTTCTGTGGCTGAATGTTGGGTGGATCCGGACTGGTTCGTAGATGTTAGAAGGTCTCTTTGTAGTGAAGAATTTACAAGGTGGACTTTGCTATATGATGAATAAGAATAAAACTAAATCCTTGTATAGATTACTGGCCAGGCGCTAGAAGGCAAAGTGGCTCGTGGCTTTTTTATAGTTGAAGATGATTGTGAAATGAGCAACTGATAAGTGAGAGTTAAAGTAATGGTGGCAACTAAGACTGACCAGGCTCTCGAAGACATCCTCACAGATTACACCCTTGGCGGACCTGGTCATCTGCAGCGTGAGGTACTTGTTCTTGGGGTAAACGTGCGTCCCGAAGAGCTTCATCCTTCCCTGCAACCACGACTCATCCTCAGAAAGGGAGGAAAGAATGCCATGAAATTTCCAGGTAAGGTGGCCTGAATGAAGTGTAAATGAAGCACCTTACCTGAGGGAAGTCGAGGTAGAGCACGGGGTTCTTGGTCCCCAGGTTGGCGAGCTCCCCGACCCGGCCGCCCGAGGCTGCTGCTGGCGCGAGGAGGCCAGGGAAGGAGAAGAGGTATCGGCTCTTCCGCTGTCCGCCCCGTCGCACGATGTCTCGGCCCTGCAGGCGCGTGACGGCTGCCGACGGCGCGAGCGGCGACCGCGGCGCGGCCCGGTCGCCTCGCTGGAGCAGGCCGTTGGAGACGGCGAGCGAGCGGAGGCGGCGGCGCTCGTCGGCCTCGGCGTCTGCGGGCGCGGGCGCGGCAGAGGAGGCCTTCTTGACCATCCCTTCCTCACCTCCGGCTCCGGTGTGTAGGGTTTTTTGGGGGTAGGGTGGGTTCCCTAGAATTTTGAGCTGAGCTTCGCTGGGGATTGATTGGAGATGAGATGGGAGGAGAGTTTGATTCGAGTGCCTGCCTGCCTGCCTGGGACTAGACGAACACAGGGAAAGCGGACTCATCAGAAGCCGCCTTCGACACTGGAAAAACGGTTCGAGGTCGTTAATGATTTGATGTACGTTCGGCGAGCGGCGGCGGATCGAGCACAGAGATGGGGCAGCAAGGACAAGAACGAGCCAACGAGCTACCTACCTGCGCACCGGAGCCCGGTGCCGAAGAGAAGTGGCCACAAGCTGGAGGCCAACAACCGGAGAGGTTAAGAAAGATAGGGATTAGACAAACAACGACGAGCGGCGGCGGATCGAGCAAGATGAACACGAACTCACATGTTGACTGGAGGTGGAGGAGGAGAGGAGGGGGGGTGGTTGGAGAAGAGGGTTTTTGAACTCAGCTCCGGGCAGGTGGAGTCGTCGAAGAGCGTCGGTGACGTCGGAGCTCGGAGTCGGAGGCGAAGCGGGCGGCGGCGGATCGAGATCCAGAGAGGGAGACGAGAGCCAGCGGTGCGGGGTGGGGAATCGATTTAGAGAAAGGTGAGAGCCAGCGGTCGGGCGCTTATATATCGCGCGCGGGGAGCTAGGTTGGGCCAAAA
>JADLZK010003001.1:0-144632 GCA_015847255.1 Hyparrhenia diplandra
GGGAATTGAACATTATTGACTTCTCAACTTGAGTTGATGCACCGCACTTATATGACATGCTCTCCTTCATGCAAACCCCAAAGTAAAAAGTTGGTTGTCATGGCATTCATATATTGCTAAGGACTTGTTATGCATCTAGACATCATGCATGCTTAATAGGCTCATTCATGGAAAAATAAAAATGATTTCAATGTATGTGTGGCACTACCTATTGATTTGAATGCTTTTTATGATCTAGTGGTGGCATATGACATGTTTATGTGCTTGTAATCCTAGTGTCAACTCTAGAAAATACGCTATTGATGTGTATTCTAAACATGGTGTAAGATGACCCCTTATGCATATGAGGTGTGAAAAAGCTTGTCCTTGGTTCAAACTGTGAATACATGGAAAGGCAAAAGTGACCTAGATGAGACCACATGTGATTCTTCCAACTTGCTATTGGAGCTTGTGAGACTCCTCTCCACTCATCTCTCCATCCATAACTCGAATTCTTGGTGGCATTGCATTGGTGGTTGCATCTAGAGGCACTTCATCCTTGGAGAAGCCGCGGGATTCTTGTTTTCTTGGGAATTTGCCCTGCCTCCCTAGCGGCTTGGAGCAAGAGGCGGTGTTGAGCTCAAGTGGAGCTTGTTTGAGGCCACACCGGTGGTGATTGTGAGGGGTCGCTCCCTTACCCCCGCGGAGATTCGCGAAAGGAGCACTAGTGGATTGCTCGTGGCTTGTTGGACCCTCTCTGTGATCGCTTGCTTGAGCTCCCATAGGGATTTGGCACCCGACCATTGCTTAGCATACGTCAAGTGAGTGTGTCGCCACAACGGGACTTAGCGTGCCTAGCACGTGAACCCGGAACCTGTGAAAATCATCGCGGTCTCTTGTTCTTGCTCGTTGGAGATTTCTTGTACACGGTGATTGGCTACAACCTCGACACTACACCGGTGGTATTGTATTCCCAGCACTCCTACGCATTAATCTGGTAGTATATCTTGTTAGGGTGCTTAGCTTGAGTAGTGTGCTAGATTGCTTAGTCTTGTTAGCTCCTAGTTGGTAAATTAGTTAGACTTGCTTGTTCACCTAGGAGTAATCTAGCTTATTATAGCCCTTGAGTGGATTAGAGACAATAGAATTGACTTGTGGCTTGCATAGATAGCTTGTAGCATTGCTTAATAGCTTCGCCATCTTATTTACTAATCCGTGTGCTTAGTGTTGTTTGTAGAATTTTAATAGGCTATTCACCCCCGCTCTAGCCATTAGGACCTTTCAAAGATCCCAATGCCGGTGCTAGGCTATGCGCTGAACTTGAGTTGCTTCCCCGATATTCTTTTGAATCCTACTAATGGGGAAGTATTGGTACATGACCTCGTGTTAAGTCCTACCGATCAGCCCTCGAGTTTTGATGCAAGTTTCAAGTCACGAGTGGGTCCCTCCATGAAGAAAACGGCGGCAAATACCGGAACCGATCGTTATTTCATGTGTCGGGCCAATGGGGGGCAAAGTACGGAGTGATGCTTCTCCCGACAACAGAGATGCGGATCTCCATTGGATCGCGGATCGTGAACATTCCCCGCAGATGTCGCCCTCGCCATGCGGTGGTCGCCTCCCCAAATCTTCTCGCGGGCATCACCGGGTCACTTTACGATCGCCGACACGCCTCCTCGCCGCCACGCACGGATCCGCTCGCTCTCCCACTTCACCTCCGCCGCCCCCGAGGTGGATTCACCCCATCGGATCCAAAGGCCTGGTCTCCATCCACGCGACATCGCCCTCCTCGTAGTCCAATCTACAACGCCGTGCCACCACCGCCGCATACTCATGCTACAAGACTTCAGCCGGGATCGACAACCAAATACCTATACCGATGGGAAGGTGCGATGGTGTATGCACTCTCACCGATTGGCTGAACCAAAGAATAGCCTCTCGAGGCTTTTAAACACAAGCATTGATCTTTTTGCTATGGATGCCGAATGTCAAGCTCTTCACAAGAACCGGCATTTAGTTCCTCCTCCTAAAGGTAAAAATATTATTGATTGCAAGTGGGTTTACAAGATTAAAAAGAAAAGCAGATGGTTCCATTGATCGCTATAAAGCTCGTCGGTGCCCAAAGGATTCAAGCAACAAAGATGGGATCAACTATGAGGACACATTTAGTCCGGGCCAGAAAAAGAACCATTCGCTTGGTCCTTTGTATTGCAAAGGTCAAAATGGGTGGACTCTTCGTCATTAGATGTGCAAAATGCTTTCTTGCATGGTGTCTTGAAGAAGAAGTTTATATGAGACAACCTCCCTGGCTACATTGACAAAAGGCATCCTCATTATGTCCGTCGCCTTGACAAGGCACTCTACGGCTTGAAGCAAGCACCCCGGCTTGGCATGATCGGTTGTCCTGAAATTACTGTGCTCTTGGTTTTACACCGTCAAAGGCGTATACATCTCTTTTTCTTCTATCATAAAGGTGGTGTCAAGATCTTTGTTCTTGTTTATGTTGATGGTATCATTGTTGCGCCCAAGCCGCCGCTGTCCAAAAGCTCTTTCCTCGCGGATTCGCAATAGGATTTTTGCCTTGAAAGATCTTGGCGATTTGCATTACTTCTGCATTGAAGTCAATCGGAAACAGTGGAGGCTTAGTGTTGTCACAATCCAAGTATGCCACCGACGCTCTAGCTCGAAGTGGTATGGCCAATTGCAAACCCGCCATCGCACCCCTTCCGAGTACGTAAAAGCTCGCGATCCAAGACGGTGATAAGCTCGGTCCAAGAGACCTACACGATAAAGTCTGGTTGGTGGATCGCAAAGATCTCACACCGACGCCTCGATATTTCTTTGTTGTCAATAAAGTCCGCTAATTTCTACATGCACCAACAACAATGCATTGAGCGCCGTTAAACGTATCCCGCCGTATGTGCGAGGCACAATTGATCTTGGCTTGGCGATTGGGCCTTCATGCTCCACACTTGTTAGTGTTTTCTGATGCCGACCGGGCCGGCCGTGTTGATGATCGCTGGTCTACCGGAGGGTTTGCTGTTTTCCTTGGTAGCAATTTGATATCGTGGATGGCCATGAAGCAACCGACAAGATCTAGATCGGTTAATGAGGCCGAGTATAAAGCTCTAGCAAATGCAACCGCAGAGATGATGTGGGTGCAAAAGTTGTTGACTGAATAGCGTGTTCGCATCCTTCTATGGCAAGGTTATGGTGTGATAATTTGGGTGCCAAATATCTTTCGCCTAACCCTATTTTTCATGCCGTGACCAAGCATATTGAGATTGATTTCCACTTTGTTTGTGAACGAGTGGCAAACAAACTACTGGACATTCGATTTATAAATTCAGGGACCAAGTTGTCGACGGCTTCACCGAATCATTTCCAGTAGTTAAACTTCATAGACACAATCTCAACCTTACTTCTAGTAGTGGCTGAGATTGAGAGGGGATGTTAAATGATATTGATACATGTACATGTGATTGTCACGTTAGGATGTACCTAGTACATTCCATGTTTGTAACTCAAGTCATAGATAGGATAGAGTCCTATACTTGTAAGCTAAGATGTAATCTTCTTGTTGTACAAGCCATGTGGGCTTTCCACGAGTATATTAACATGTAACCGAGGGTCCTAGGGACTTACCTCGTTTCCTCCTATTCTCACAAATGACACGGTCTCCAAAACACAACTTTGACCTCTTATTATTATAAAAATATTTATGGAGATGTGATATATGTATACTTTTATCAAAGTATTTTTTAAGACAAATCTACTCATATAATTTTTAAATTTACAAACTCAACAACTTAAAAATTATTGATGATTTATATTTCCAATGTTTGACCCAAATCTTGTCCAAAACGACTTCTAATACCATCCCAGAGGTGTACTATTCAAAATATCTATTTAGGAGTACTATTCAAAATATCTATTTAGTATACATACATACTCACAGGAAAATCATAGGAATAGGAATATTATATGAAGTGCATAATCCACATTCCATTGATTTAATTAAACGTCTGGCAGATCACTTCCCAAGCCGATTGCTTTCCTCGACCTTTCCTACGCCTGAATCCTGCAAACCAAATGGATGTATAGGATATATTTCTAAGGATTGAGTTTTTCCTGCATTTCATCCACAATCCAAAGGGAGCCGTGAAATCGTGAGTCTGCTAATACTGCGGATCGATTGCATATGCATGGCAAGAGAAATCACGATTTATGTCCTTTAACTCAAAAAGAGAAATCACGATTGCAAAGGTTATTCCTTTCTCCTTTTTACCTCCAACCTACTGCATAAAAACTCTATCGACCAGTACAGGCGATTCTATCGTGGGTGGCCATTTTCTGTGCCTGGCTTCCTGGAGATCCAAGATGACGACTAGGTGTTGCAACGGCCTGGTGTATGTGATAATCATGTGGTTGTTGCTCGTTGTAGTGCTCTCTGCATCGCCAGCACAATGTAAGTACTAAGTAGTGTAAATTACAATCCTTTGTTCTTGTTCCATTTGAATTCATAGCTGCATTTTTGGGGAAAAAATATGTTAATTGTGTGCTAATAATGAACACAACATTTTAGGTAGCCGACAACTACTTGAGGCTCCAAGCAGGGCCTCCACGACATTAGATGAGGGCAAGATCAGGATCAAATTTTGCATTTTAAGATCGTGTCGTGACGATCAAGAGTCTAAGTGGCGAGACTGCTACTGTTGCTTTAATGGACCGCCACCACAGTTTTGTTACGGTACATTTGATGAGTGTAAAGCGAACTGCCCTTACTGCAACCCCAAATGTCCTGCTGCCGCAGCCGTCGGCGTAACAGAGCGTCAACTGATGAATTCTTCCCTACAGAGCCGCCTGCCGGTCACGTAGATGGATGATTTTTAAATTTTACTTTGGTGTAGTCAATCGATTTGGATTTTACGGCTTCATGTAGCCACACATCCTATGTTCATAATATCATTCAATAAAAACAAAAGAGAGATTGCAATGGACACTTTATGACCGATAATTTTTTTGATCACTTCGATACAATAATCCATACACCTAGAGTACTCTTACTATTAACATAAGACTAAGCCTGTTTCTCAGAGCTTCACATGGCGTGCCCCTGTTTTTTAATATGGAGAAATGTTTCTAAGAAAAGCTATATTGAGGAATTACACCAGTTTAGTAAAAATGGATTACATAAAGCTGCAATAACTAATAAGTCAAAATATGGAATCTTATAAAAACTGAAAAGAAGAAGACAATCAAATCAAATGCTCAAAAAATCGCCTGAGTCTGCTGAACGTCGCATTGGTATCTTGATGGTGAGCATGCAAGCTGACGCACAATGGCACTCCCAAACCATGGGGGAGGGGGATCTTCCCAGGCAGGCACCGGAGGTCGCGCCGACCACCCCATGTTGGGCCGCCCACGGCCTGCTCGGGGTGGGGTGGGGGACGCCGCCGCCGCTAGAGCTCGTCGGCGCGACGACGACGCCGGCGAAGTTTCCCCGGTTAGTGTCCAGCTTCCCTTAAGAACATATGCTTCCGTCATCAATGCATCAACCACGGAAATAAAATTAAGATGATGACTCTCTAAGATTATTGAAATGATTTACAATTTGGAATGAAGAGAGAACATATGAGTATGTGAATACCCTTAAAAATGGCTTCATGTAAGGGCCTGTTTAGTTACCCATTTTTGCCAAAAAAATGGTGTTTTGGGCCATCATTTTGTAAACTGGAACTAAACGCCATGGTGAAATTGTGCAAAATGATGGCATACCAGTGAAACAGGATCGTCTTTGGAATATAATATACACGTACAAAGTTATTAGTCCAATATTTACTGGTATGCCATGGGTTAACATGCATAATTAGAGATTAGTATGTTTATAAACATAAAATTTTTAGACATATCTTATGGAGATTAAAAACGGATGAAAATGAATATATACGGATCAATTCAGGTGAAAACGGGGATTCCTCGAAATGGTCGGAAAACCCCCATTTCTACTTCCATAAATACGAAACGGATCCCTTAAATACGAAAATGAACAGACAAAAATAGAAAACATAACGGGTCGGGACAGAAATTGTTCGTCCGTTTTAACGCTTAGCCACCCCCGATCCCCACCCTCCCCTCTCTACCATGTCCTCTCCAACCCCATCTCTCCTGTCGCCGCCTTCCACTTCTCGCCGGCCGGCCGCACCTCCGAGAGGCCCCGCACCTGCGCACGGCTAGGACAACGCCCTCCTACCCACGGCGGTGTGGTTCCGCATGCTCGACGTCCCCCCGGGACCCCGACGACCGATGGACGAGGTCGCTCGCCATCGGGACTCTCAGCCTAGTGCTCCTCCTTAAGCCGACGCGGGCAGCAACATTGGGAGTGGGAGCGGGGAGAGGGAGGTAGCGGCGGCACAAGTGCCAGGACTGGCTCGACGCACAGCCCCGCTTCGGTGCTGTGCGCCGACCGACTTTTGCAGACAGGGGGCCCTAGAAGCAGTGCCTGCCCAGTTCAGTTCACTCCCACGCGTGAAGGCAATCGCGAGCAAGCAGGCAAACCAGCATGCAACGCGCTCAGTTCATTTCACTCCCTCGCGTGAAGGCAAAACCAGCATTATAGTTTTTTCGAGCCGCCCGCCCGGCGTCGCATTAGTACGTGCCAGCCTGTGCCGTGCGCCGCCCATGGCCCAGCGTGCCGACGGCCGTGCCTCAGTGGGCTTCGTGCCCCGCCATCGGCCAAGGCACGACCCAAAGCAGCAGCCGGGCGGCCCGAAGCCCGATGGGCCGCTCCCTATCAAGCCGCATGAGGCCTCGCGCCTGCCGAGAGCTCAAGCTCGCGCCGCCACCCGCAAGATCCGGTGGGGTTCGCGCCGCCCGCAACCAAGGGCCACGACGCCCTCCGCCAAGCGTCCGTCGTCGAGGGCTCAAAGAACATCGCCACCACCTTCTTCTGCGCGTCGCCGGGCCTCCTCCCGTCCGGCGCGCCCCGCCCCTTCAGGCCTCCCTTCGCCGCACCGGCAAGCGTCGCCGGCCGGTAGAGGATGGAGCCGGCGAGGGCGCGGCCGCCGCTTGGGCTCCCTCCGCGCCTACAAGAGGAATGGGGAAGGGGCGCGGATTGCGGCGTTGGGAGTGAGGAGACTGGGGAGGCCACTTCGTCTGGCGAAAGCAGAGGCGAGCGGCTCGTGCCCCGAGGAATCGGGATGGGAGGAGGAGATGGGGATTTGTTGGGTTAAAAGGAAAAATATATGGCAGGTCTTTGTTTTTTTTTTTTTTGAAACGAACCGCGTAAGAGCTGCCCGCTATATTAAAAAGGAGGATAAGCCAAGAAGGCGAAGTACAAAAAACAACCAAAACCTGCACAAAACACAAAGAAAAAGAGCGAAAAAAAACTCGCCCGGTTGGATTGGGACATCAACACGGCCAAAACACTACACACAACTACGATGAGGAGGCGAAGCACAACCGCAGTTTCCACCCAACAACCGCACTCTTGCAATCATCGAAAACCCTCGAGACGATCCACGCGTGCTCGGTGGTCGTGCCCGTGACGGGCCACGCGTGCGCGGGTCGGCCCAAGCCCGCGACCGGCACTCGTGCGGGCCAGCCTAGGTCCGTTGCCTCTAAACCGGGCCGTGCTTGGGCCGGGCAAAACCTCGTGCTTCGGGCGAGCAGTCGGGCCACATGGAAATCTATAGCCAGTATGCATGCATCCATCTCCCTCGCGTGAAGTTCACTCCGTTCAGTCTGTTCAGACCATTTTGGCATTTTGTATTTTTGCATGTAACTAAACATATCTGTAAAAATTTTGGCATTCTGCATTTTTCACTTCAATGATGTTGTCATTTTGCATTTTGTATTCCATGGGAAACTAAAAAGGCCCTAAATATTCGCAATGTTTAACAAATCACGAGGCGGTTGATCATCAGTAGTTAACTACGCTTGTCGCTTGACGTGTATCGTGTACCCCGCGTCTGCTTCTTGGGTTATCCATATCGTTAGTTCACCTTCCTGCAGTTGAGCCTGACCTCCGTCGGCGTCCCAGGTGACGGCATCAGGTTGCCCATCTTTATCATCGCGGTCGCGAAGTCAGCCGAGAACATGGTGGCGTTGTTGCTGTACTGCATCACCAGCGTATCCTGCGAGCCGCCATTGAAGAGCTCCTGGTCCGAGTGCAGGAGCCCCCTCCTGCGCCACCAGGTTCTGGTAGTAGGCGTTGTCGAACGCGTCCGGGGTCCGCACGTCGAAGGGGGCAAGCAGACTGTCGCCGCCCGACCGCGGGCACCCCGCCGCCGCTGCCTCGCGAAGGTGGCGTTGATGTTGCGCTCGCCGTAGATGCGGCTGCGGAAGACCTGGCACTGCGCGCGGCCGACGGTGTGCGCGCCCGACAGCGCCGTCATGTCGCGCGGCGAGAGGTTCTTGCTGCCGAACAGGTTGATGAGTGTGGAGAGGCTGGAACCGGGGCTCGGGAGGTTGGAGTTGGCCGCGCTCTGGCTCGCCGTCCGCGAGTCCCTACGGCCCAGCGGCACGTTCCACGTCGGCCCTCCTAGCTGCACGCAGGCATGCACATAATGTGATCCGAGTCAGAGAGCGGCCGGCCGGCACTGTGAAGGAGGTGTGGCCCAGGCACACACTAGCTGGATGTACGAACCAGGTTGACTCCATCACGCGCGGCGAGGGCGACGATGTCGGCGCAGGAGACGGTGGCCTTGCAGGACGCCTCCACCTGCGCCTTGATGGCGTCGATCACCTCGTACCCACGGACGGACAAGTTCGGGCCGGCGTTCTTCTCCCTGGTGAAGGACGGCGTGTCGTCGAGGAGGATCGAGCCGTCGCACCCCTGGCATGGCAACAAATCAAGGCATGTTTGGTTGCCATGCAACCCAAAAAGTTCTACCTAAAAAAGTGCTACAAAGATCCGTCACATCAAATCTTTTTAACGCATGCATGGAGCACTAAAAAGTAGATAAATAAAAACTAATTATACAGTTTGACTGAAAAGTACGAGATGAATCTTACGAGTCTAATTAGTCTATAATTGGACAACAATCATCAAATAAAAACGAAAAGTCTTCTGAGCCCCAACCCAAAATATTTTGGGTTGCATGGCAACTAAACATGCTCTTAGAACACATTTTGATTGATTGATTCAGTGGCACATTCTACCCGTGTAGCTTGTTATTCGCTGAATCTTTTTTGCTATTTTTAACAGTTTTTAAACTAATTACGGGATGATTAACCTTGGGTTGTTTTTATTTTTCAAGAATAGCACATTTGGTGGGCGCCTTTGGCAAAGGCGCCAAATGCATTGTGAGGCGCCATGCATGGCGGCGCCGTTGCCGCACGCCGGCACCCGCCCGGCCCGGGAGTCGGCGTGCGGCGCCTTGTGGCGCCGTTGGCAAAGGCGCCACAAGGCCGCATATAGAGCCCGATGTTAATCGGTGAATTCACACTTGCATGCCAATATGTAGTGAAGGTTGGGGAAGGACCGGTTGCGCGCCGGGCTCTATGTAGCTTTGTGGCGCTTTTGCCAACGGGCGCCACAAGGCTCGCCACGCCGCCTCCCGCGCCGGGCGGCGGTGCCAAAGATGGGGTTTTGAGGCGCCGCCATGCATGGCGCCATTAACCAGATTTGTGGCGCCTTTGGCAAAGGCGCCACCAAATATGCTATTCTTGAAAAATAAAAACAACTCGTGTTAATCCTGTAATTAGTTTTAAAAAACTGTTAAATTAGCAAAAAGATTCGTTATCGCGCCTACTACGCACATTGACGAAGCAGTCGTGGAAGAACATGCGGAGGATGGAGGCGCCCATCCGCTTCTCCTTGCGCACGGCGGCCGCCATTCCCGACCGCACGATGGTGGACAGCTTCGGGCACGTCTTGGAGTAGAAGTTGGGCGAGAGCTGCTGAGCCGCGGCGCAGCCAAGAATGGCGAGCAGGACGAGGGCAAGGAAGGCTGTCGACCTGGAGAAAACGGCCATGTTTGATTATGTACTACTAGTATGTAGCTAAGCTCTATGTGTATAGAGAAGAAGAGGACAGTGGAGCCACAATTGCTCGATCGATAGATGTGGCGAGCTGCATTGGATGGTCTGCAATTTATAGTGCGAGACGCATGAGAGGAAGTTTCGTCACGAAATGTCTCGAGCGTGCGTCCCTAACATGACCCAATTAAATTAGTGAAATATATGAAGTTCACAAATATGTAACGACCGAGAAGAGAACCAACTGGGATCAGCACCGATTTCTTGTCTGATGAGTACTCCTTATGTTGGTTAGCATCTTTGATTACCTCCATCGCTTTGGCAGTGAAGTATTATTAAATAAATAGAGAATAAGGATAAGGCAAGCATGTGTATTAATCATGAACTATGTGTTGATGGAAGGATAAGGCAGTGAACTGTTAGCATCTTTGATTACCTCCATCGCTTATCGTCATCCGGGGTGTTGATGGAATTTAACAAGCATGTGTATTAATCATGAACTATGTGAATTTATTGTGTGTCATAAACTTTGTAATAAGTTTGGTCTGATTCCTCGAGTAAGGGAATCGGACAAAGACGGATGTTCAATTCCATTATCTAAAAAATTGCCTTATATTCTCTGTACACATGCTTGTAATTTGTAAATTGTCATTGTTGAGAACTGAGGAACACACACATTACCATCTATCGAGATATAGTTGTGTGTTCCTGTCCCTCTTCGAAACTCAACGATATGTGCCGATTAATGCTTTTGATATGTTTGTGTTTGCCTATGAATAATCTTGGAAAGCTTTTTGAAGCTGTTTGACATCAAATCGTAATGAGGACCGCCCCAGTTCTGATTATGGCATCATATGTAGTGCTAAATGATCAAGTGGCAATAATTCAGCTGGCCGAGTGATGATTTTAACCTAAAATGTTCCTATATATATGCAACAGCAGCATTTGTTTCTGTTAAGCAAGATTTCAAAGATGCCCATGTATCGCCTCGAAAGGCTGTCACATAGCCGTATGGAGCGACAGTGGGTGCTTAGCTTAACAAACTCTTTATTTAATTCCATGCATGAGTTACGTGATGACAAGAGCAACCGACTCGTGTTTGCTCGTGTATCATCTTTGTAACAATCACCGAGGCTACGCCCCTCCATAGAAAACTGGTGGATTGGCCAAGAGCAATATTGTAGGGGTGCCTTGCTCTTGTGGATTTAAAAATTTTATCTGAAATAATAGTGAAAATCTAATCGTAAAAGTGATTTTTCAATTTTTTGTGGGTGCCTAGGCACCCACAGCCATCTACGTGGCTACGCCCCTGCTGCCAGATGAGATGATTGCGCCCAATGGATGGCATTCCATCGTAGGTTGAACCGTTGAAGCATGCATGTGATCCCAATAATTCTAGCAAGGAATTCAACCATCATCTGTACTTAATATAAAAACTATGGGAGACCTGGAACGACCACGTACTTTGTGCAGGTGGTGGAAGTGTATGCCAACACCTTGCTTGTGATCATGTCGGTCGATTATTAGTACGTTTGTCAACAAACGGCCACACTTGCTACCAGTTGCAACAGGGGAAGTGCAGATATAGAGAGGACCACGACTATTATTAAGGAGAGTGCAGGGGGACATGTGCCAAATGGGAATTTCAAGGTGTACAGAGAAATCAAGGAGTGAAGGACACAATAGAGAAAACTTAAAATTACATTAATTGTATATGGATTGCTAAATGTTTCTTATCTAGATTGTAAATTCTTGAAAGTCGTGCATACCACCAGATAAGGATTGTCAAAAGTTTCACCCCACACAAATGTTTGTGTACAAAAGCTCGACTAAAATGACCCCTTTGATCAGCCCCCCCGCCGCTCCTAGGGGCAGCTCAGGCGGAAGCCGAAACCTAGCGCCGCCACCCTTACACTCACGACCCCCAACCTCGCCGCCACCGATCGGGATGCCGGAGGCTTGGCTCAAGGCTCAAGGAAGGCGGCAGCCGGGGTGTTTTCTCCGCCATCGTGGTTCTATTCGGGCCGGGCGAGGAGGCCCGATTTTGTCAGGGCGGCGACGACGCCGTCCCAACGGCAAGATCCGCCTTGTCCCGGGCGGTGCAAGATGGGGCGACGGATCGCGTCCTTGCGCCGCCTGGTGTCCGTTGGGCTCCGGCCGGACGCCCCGCCTTGTGACGACGGGGCGTGGTGGCGATATCCACCACCTCCTTCTCGAATCTGGGGGTCAACGCCCGGCGAGTGGTGGTAGCGGCAAAGTGGAGAGGTGGTGGAGCTCGGGCCGGGCGCAGGTGGTTCAAGGGGGGTGGATTTCGTCCCCTTCGCCGTCCCCTTCCTCCTCTCGCGTTGGCTTAGTGTCGGCCGTCCATGGCCCGGCGTTGGGAGAACCCAAGAGGGCAGATCCGGCGGTACTGTAGATGGGTGTCGCGACTATGTCGGCCACGGGGAGGCGAATTGTGAGGGCTAGGGTACCCGTTATCCGCCTCATGGCCGGATCCGGGGACCTTGGGTGAGTGGGCGCCCGATGCCGGATCGGCAAGGTCTCCTATTCCCGGGCGGCTTTGCACCGGGCGGTTGGTGGCGCCCAAGGAGGTGGTGCATCGACGGTGGTTGGCCTAAGACGCTGTCGGGTCGGGCTTGTCCATGGCGCTTAGCGTGGCTTCGGCGAGGTCCAACCTCGCCTTGGTGGAGTGGCATCGCCGGTGTTGATCTGCTCCATGAGAGTTGACTGCACGTCCCCGACGCCATCGGGCTCTTCGCTTTACTTGCTGCAGGTGGTGGCGGCCGCCTAGGCGCTACGACGGCAGCCAATTCTTCCGAATCGATGGCGTAACGGTGCGGCTATTGGTGGGCGTTGGCAATCCTACCATGTTTCGACGGTGGCGCTGCGGGTGCCACATTCCTCGTTGGAGGTGTCGCTCTTATGATCTCTCCGGTGAATACCCTACACCGCGATCTCTCGGTGGACGATGATGGCGTCGTTGAATGTCGTTTCTCATTGGAGACGCCGCTTTTGGAAGATTCTCATTTGTCGCCTTAGGTGTCGCCGCCATGGTGGCTCCTTTTGCGCATATACCAGGTGCCTTCGTGTCGCTGCGGGGATCTCGAGCTCCTTGTTGGAGATGTATTTTTCCGTCCGTCTTTTTTTCCTTTTCTTAGTTGTACGGTGTTGTCCGGTGACTTTTGTCTTACCGAAAACACTGTTTGGTAGATGAAGCCGAGTATGAAATATATCCTTTATCTAAAAAAAAAAAAAAGGTTTGGCATATAGGAAGGCCTCGATATACATGCTACTTCATATGTACACCAGATCAAAAAATTGGGCAGGGTCTCCAAAAAGGGAAACTACATTCAGGCTTAAAATTTGTGCCCAGGCCCACCCTAATGGGCAAGTTCGATCGGGCCTCACATTTTGGGGTAGGATTGGGGGCCTAGGAGAGGGCAGCACAATGTTTTAGAGATAATTTTAAAAGGCGAAAGTTCGGTTACCTCCCTCATCTTTTTGCGATAGTCGATTTTTTTTCCCTTATCTCGAAAACCGGACACCACGACCTCCCTCATCTATATAATCCCGTGCAAGTGACCCATAATGGTTTGGGCTCGGTAGCCGCCGATGCCCACCGACTTTGGGCCCATCGCCGAAGTCGCCCAAGGCTAAATCACGATGCGGCGCGCCACGCCGTCACGCCGCATCTCACGAGCGCCGCTGCTCACGCCTTTTCGTCGCCGGCGCGGTCATGCGGCGTGACCAAGCGTGAGCGACATCTCTTTCTATTTAACCTTGGGCTGACTCACTGGGCCCAAAGTCGACGTGGACGCTTCAACAATGCTAATACCGTGAGCCCAAACCAGTTATGGGGGTCACTTGCACGGATTATATAGATGAGGGAGGTCGTGGTGTCCGGGTTTTCGAGATAAGGGAGGAAAAGCTGACTATCGAAAAGATGAGGGAGGTAAAATGGACTTTTTTTCCTTTTAAAAATAATATTCAACATTTTGGGCCGGGATTGGGTAGCTGTTTGACCACTAAGAGAGAAAAAACGAAGATGGGGCATCTTCTTTTAAAAAATAGAAAGTATAGTAATTGTGGATATATGGTATTACAGATTATTATGTGAATTGTAGATTATTGGAATTATGTATACATACACCGAATGACGGTTTGAATGTTTTGTACGTTACTTTCAAAAAATACGACTTTATCTTTATTCGGCTCGGCTGCCTAACGAGCCGAAGTTGAATCGAGCCGAGCCAACCACGAGTCGAGCGAGCTAACGAGCTTCGAGTTTTTTCGTCCCAGCTTTAACTTTATGTGAATGTTCAACATGTTGCACTCAAAGAATTTTTTACACAGATGTTTCCCTGTTTATTAAGAATAATGTATACACCTTTTCAATTAAGCAAGTGCATTTGGTACCACTTCTTTTCTTAGTATGTTCAACAAATGTCCACACTTATGGCGGTAGTTAGTGGGGAAAGATGAAGGAACTATATGTTCATAATTGTACTACAATTATAGAGGAAGTTTCTATAAGAGAATTCATTCCTACGAAGAATAGAGACTATCAAAGTTGTGTACATTACCTTTAGGATTGAATACATTGTGTGTGAATGTTTCACACACTAGACACTATATTTAAAAACTTTTTTTGCTCAAATGTTTTAGACACATTGATTTTCACTTTTTGGTATTTTTTTTTTTATTCATCCCTACTTACTTGTGCAGATGGTCGGGTGCATTATTGCTCAAATTTTTTTTTCTCTCTCTCTCTCTCTCTCTCTCTCTCTCTCTCTCTCTCTCTCTCTCTTATTCAACTCCCAGCTACATTTTATTTGTTGAATGTTCAAGGAACACTCAAACTTATGTTGGTAGTAGCGCGTGAGATTGATAACTGCATTATTGAAACCCATAGTGTCATAGAAGAAAACTGATATAACAGTTGATGATAGAATGTTTCACACATAATATATTCATAAATGTTTATATGAACGTTTCATAAACTAGGTTCTACATTCAGAAGAACATTAAGTACAAATATTTTTTATTGTTTAGGAAAATTCTTCATTATTTTAACCATAGCATTGATTTTTTTTTTTTACTTCTTGGATTCCTTTTCATTTTTTTCTCCTATGTTTAAGGTTGAGAATGGTTGGGGACAATGCTACTCAAATCATTTGGATTTCGCAGGTTATCTCGTTCTTCTTCATGGTGGCCTGTCTGGATTTATTTCTAGTTGCTTCTCGTTGCCTCTTTATTCCTTCTGGAAACCAACTTCACTTCCACATCCTTTTTTAACTACTCCATAAAAACTGATGGATTGGCCAAGAGTTCACTTTTCCAAAAAAAAAACAAAACAATCCATGGGCCAAGCAAGGCCCTAAGCAAGGCCCTTGGCCCATCCAGGCCGAACCGGCCTGGCCCGTGCATCTTCGCCACCCGGAGGGAGAAACGGCAACCGCGGCCGCGCCGCGGGCTTCCGCACTCGAGTCGAACCCGGAGTCCAGTCCCCTCCTCCTCCTCCCATATAACCCCGCCGCCCGGGATAGGGCTACCTGTGTCGCCGCCGATTCGCTGTAGCTTTCGTCTGTGGTACCCCTTGCGATTTTTGTGCAGCGCCTCGTACTACCCGAAGTCAGTAGGCCTCCAGGCGGCGGCGCGTATCGTGCGGCGCCGTTTTCGTGCCGAGTTAGGGTTAGGGTTTCTGTGGTTGCGGAGATGGAGGAGGTGACGGAGGGAGTGAACAATCTGGCGATTGCGGAGCCGCACAAGAAGAATAGGATCCAGGTCTCCAACACCAAGAAGCCGCTGTTTTTATGTCAACCTCGCCAAGGTGAGGTTTCCCCACTTTTCTCGTTTTTTTTTTTTTTTTCTTCTTCTTGATTGTTTGGGGGATTATTGTTGCTAGTTATTGAGCCAACGGCGGATTGGTTTTGCATCTTTTTTTTTTTTTCATCATTTCTTTTATATAAGTTTCCAATAATTATTGCACGGATCCAGGATGGGCTTTGTTCACTAAACCCTAGAGAGAGAAAAAAAAACTATCTGATTTCATCTCTTTTCTATCCAAAGAATATTGTATAGTTTAGTTTTTTCAATTTTTTTTTTTTTTTTTTTTTTTGGTTTGGCGGTAACTCGAGACTAACTTTTTCTGATGATTGCAGAGGTACATGCAGCAGCATGAGGAGGTGGAGCTCTCGGCCCTTGGCATGGGTAAACTCTTTTGCCCTTCACGATGCTATTTACTAGTATTCAACCCTTGTTGTAATGAAGCTTTTATGTACCTGTATCTCAAAAGTCAGAAACGTTTGTATGTCCGAGTTTTGACGATAACTGTCCCTGGTTACTCATATTTTGAGTTTTCACTGTGAAGTCTTAGCAATTCACAGTGTCTTGTTTGGTCACTAAGCTGTTGGCATTCGCGTTAACTGCAATCCTTGTTAATTCACTCTGCAAGGTCAACGAAGGTTAATTCTGTTATGCGATGTCTAGTTATCGCCATAGGATTTGCGGATCTGTGATGAGATATTTTATTATAGTTAAGTTCAAATGCCCAAGGTTAACCTTTAGTGTGATTTATCTTGTTCTTTTTTGTTACTTTTCTGTTATGTTTTTATTGCTTTTCTGTTATGGTACCTCTTTCAGGATATTTCTTTGGTCAAATTTACATAAATACAAACATGATAAAATGTGCATTACTCTGCTTTTCACTTTGTATTAATTATATTTTGCAATTGTCCGCTTTCGCTTTGTTTAAATATGTGTTGTGCCTGTCCATATTGTACTTTATTAATTGCAACATATTCTTATGCTGATGAACTTCCTTATCATTTCAGCCATTGCCACTGTGGTTACTGTTGCTGAAATTCTGAAAAATAATGGGCTCGCTGTTGAAAAGAGTAAGGATTTGTAGCCTATGTATTGCTGTCATTGTGAAAATCTTTGCACCTTCATCTAATGAGAATTGTTTTGCAGAAATAATGACATCCACAGTTGATGTCAAGGACGATTCAAAGAACCGCCCTATTCAGAAAGCCAAGGTGAACCTCATCTCCCCTTCTAATAAATGAAGTAACATTGCTCAATTACTAGCAAATTGTTTTTTATGCTAAATACTGTTACTGTGGCCAGATCGAAATAGTGCTGGGCAAGACAGATAAATTTGATGAGTTGATGGCGGCAGCTGATGCCGAGAGGGAAGCTGGTGTGGCAGAGGAACAGAGCTAAAAGTCTATCTTAAATTTTGATGTTGTATTAGTACAATGCTGCTAGATTTGTGGGTTTTAATCTCTTGGCCAACAAGAGACTGGTACTTCTGTGTTAGTAATCAAGAGCTGTGCTCATTTTATTTGTTTCAATGGTAACTTCTGTTTATGATAAGATTCGTTTTCAAGTGTTTTTGACTTTTTGTTGAGTTCCCAACTTGTGGATATTATGGGCCTGTCTCGGACTATTCTGCTCCACTCTTTTCAATCCCGACTCCACAAACTCTGCACTAGTAGGGAGAACAAAAAAAAAAAAAAAGTGGAGTTAGGACGTGTTTGGTAGGCCTTGGCTACTCAAAAGGTAGTGATTTTTTTTTTTTTCTCCGGTTGGAAAAAAACTTTAGGTTCTGGTTGTTTAATAAAAATGGAATTTTGATTTTCTCTTATATTTCCTTGCCACTTAGCGTGACCTCCTTTAGTCCTTTTTATTTTGTAACTCTATTTTGTTTTTATTACAAAATCAAAAGTAGGGCTTCTAATTCTTCTTGTGCTCTCATTTTTTTAGTACTTTTTTCTGCACTCATAGTGCCCTCAAAATAGGGTCTACTCCTTTTGTGCTCCCATACCTTTTATTAAGGGCATCTTTGTGCACTAGAGAGAAAAATACGGGCCATGGCGAACACAACTCCGAACGCCGCCAAGACGGGCTCCCCCCCCGTCGGTGTCCTCGTCGACGTTGGTGGGTGAGGGGAGCTGGCCTCCATGCCCGGGCGATGGTCGTGGCCGGTGTTTCCCCGAGTAGGTGGTGTGTCCCCTGGAGCTAGGGTTAGGGGTGAGGTCTATGTTAGGTTTCCGACGATGGCGTTGAGGCGGCGGCGGCGCCGCCCAGAATAATGTCCTCTCGCTCTCTTCCCCGTCTCGGCGGTGTTCGTCCCAATACGGCGACGAGGGTGGAGGTAAGGTCCGCTTCTTGATCTTGTTTAGGAGTGTCCTCTCGCTCTCTTCCCTGTCTGGCGGTGTTCGTCTCAGCCACGGCGACGAGGGTGTGGAGGTAAGGTCCGTTCTTGGATCTTGTTTAGGAGTGTTCGGCCGGGCGAGGTCTTCGCGCCTTGGTGCGTGGAGGCTCCCGCCCCTACTTTCGTGGATGCGGTGGTGGCCGGGGTCTTCGTGGAGATTGGTGGTTCGACCGATCGGCTTTTCACCGCGACGGAGGATGCTATCGCCGGCTCCACCATCGCCGCCTCAACTCGATAGTGATCCCGACGGATGGGCGTTCAACAACTTCTTCGCTTTTGCGAGATTGAGCGCCTCGCAAGTCCACCTCAACGACGGGGTTTCCTCCCGCTTTTGGTGCTTCGTGTTTGGTGGTGGCGCCGACGCCGCGGTTGCGGCCGGTGTCCGTTTCCGAAGGGTCTATGGACCGCTTTGTAATTTTCTTATTTTTTGGGGTCCTTGTAGATTATAGGCGGGTAGCTGTCATACGTATCCTTTTTACGGTGTACTTGTATTGTTTTTTCCTTAATTAATACTGGTATGCTTTATCAAAAAAGGGCATCTTTGTGCACTCGTGATACCCCTCAAAAACAAGGCCCACAACACAAAAAGAGCTCGCCACCATCCTCTTTTCTTACCTTGATCTCCACCCCGCCATCTCTTTCTTGCCTTCATCCCATCCCGTGTGGGAGGGAGGGCGGGAGGAGGCCGCGCCACCAAGGGGAGGAGAGGGAGGAGGTCATGCCTCGATAGAGACCAATCTAGGCGCCACGGGTAGGGGGGTCTTTGGGGAGGGACCGAGAAGCATGAAGAGGACTTTTCTTGCCTTCATCCCATCCCGTGTGGAGGGAGGGTCGGGAGGAGGCCGCCACCAAGGGGAGGAGCGGAGGAGGTCATGCCTCCATAGAGGCCAATCTAGGCGTCACGGGTAAAGGGGTGCCGGGGAGGGACCGAAGCATGAAGAGGAGGTAGAACAAATGAACCGAGCCTAGACATTGAAGAGCGGCGTGAGGAGGAGCGGTTCTAAAATGACACGTAAGACCAACAACGCAAATCGACGAGTAGGGGCTCCTAGAGCGAGTAGGAATGAGGGTCCGGAGGGGGATTTGAGGGCCCTCAAATTTGAGGTTCCCCCTTATTTTTGTCTCAAGTTCGTAATGAGGCTTCAAGTTGGGACCAGGTTACTCTTAGGCCGATCTCAATACTACCGTCATTGTGCGGTTTTCAAAATTGACGCGGTTTCCAAAATTGACACGCCATCAATAGTGAGATGAAGCGGTGAATGAAAGTATGAAACAACCTCAACAATGCATAGTTCATTCATTTTACTATTTCCAAGGCTAAAAGCATTTGATTGCTGCAGTTTGTTCGAATCATATGCACCCTATGATTCGTGTAGCCATTTCCATTTGTTTTCAAATCAAGTACTACATATCCAACAGTTGAAGCTGCAGATTCGTTCACATCTCAGGCAGAAGGTAGATAATAAAGTGCAGATATTTGTCACCGTACTACTAGTCTACTACGGGCCCCGCTTGGTTGCTTATCGAAATTTGCCACAAAGTACTCAAAAAAAAAAAAACTTACCATCGATTTGGCAAGTTTTATGTGAGAGGTTGGCAAGTTTTGGTTAGGGCCAAAATCTTTGCCAATTCTTTTGTTTTTTTTAGGCCGAAGACTCAAATAACAGTACGGTAGGGTTTGTTTTTTTTTTTGACGAAGAAGTACGGTGGTAGCTCACGGATTAATCCAGGCCGGGCCGATCACACAAGAGCTGGGCCTTCTGACTTTCTTGGGCCGTGTCGAGGGCGAGCCAGGTGGCGAAAGCTGCTGACAGCCTTCTAATAACTGAGATATCTTTTTTTAAAAAACTGATAACTGCAGGATAATAGGTATCTGACCTGCACAAAAGGCAAAAAAGAAAAATAATTCAGTAATTCAATGGAAAATAGCAAAAAGTACAACTTGTGCAGCAAAAAAAAAAAAAAAAAAAAACATCATAATGTAAAGGTGACATGACCTAAAACTAAAACATGCAGGAAGTCATATTTTCAAACAAACTAAAAATAGTAAACCATAAGTAGCTAACTAAACAATGTTCAGCATCGAGATCCATGAGTACGTGAGTCAAACCTTTTAGAGAACCACCAATTTTTTGTTGCGCTGATTTTTTATTTTTTTTTTTTGACGAAAGTTGCACTGAATTAAGTGTTCATCAGCCGGCTGATAAATCCTGTTTTATTTTGCTAACATCGAGTCGTCTTCTTGCCTCGTTCGGTGGAATTTTGAAATCAGAATCAGTTGCTGCAAAAGTTATGATGCTATGTTTAAAGGGTCGACATATATTCTTACGTTGTGGATAGCATACGTTCCCTAGTTAAATTCTGCAAGTTCGTCATAGGCTCATGGAGTTTCCAACCTCCTATGAGCTGTGGAAAATTTGTGTAGGCAACTTAGGGTGTCTTCAATGGTAGCTAAATATAGTCAAGGAGAAATTATATTGGCTATCAATGCAGAGTCTCATCTGGCTAGTAATGATTTTACTAGTTTTGAACAAGGGAGTACTGTCTTGAGGTCCGACGTTTACAATTCCTTGTTCTCTAATGTGAAAATAGTTCATTAGCATCAGAAGCATGGAAATTTCACTCCAAACAGGATGCTGATAGGAAAGTGTTTGATTGTCTTATCCAGTTGCTTCTCCTTTCGATTAGAGTCTTAGAGATACTACGGCAGCAAATTCATAACGATTTGTAAAATAAGATACAAGCGGCCACTTTGACTAAAACCTTTTAATCCCTAGAGCTAGAGCTGAGTTACAACTTACAAGTTACAAGCCACACAGGTGCACCTCTTTTACTGTGGAAACTTTAGAGTGAAGCTGCTAAAGTTAGGTGAACTAGTGAAGTGTAGCAGGCGGCTCGGGACTGGTGGCTTACATTGGATGACTTTTTTTTTTTTGAACCGTACATTGGATGACATTCTTCTCTACTAAATAAAAAGATGTGAAGAATCATTCAAAAGGTGAGGCTCGAAATTGGTGTTAACGAGGAAGAAGAAAAAATTTAAATGCTTTCATCGAGTGACTGAGCGAATAGGTTACAAAATTAGAGCTTAGGTAGCGACGGCAAAATAGTTTACAGAATTAGAGCAAGGTAGCGACAGCAAAAGTTACGCGCCTTACGACAGAACCAGACATGGCCACATGACAAAATTGCCCCCCGCAACATGAACCATCATGTAAGAATATTATTTATGGATTTCAACACAAAACTGAGCCAAAACTTGATCTAACAGGCGTTCAAATATCTTGGATCTACATTTTCATCAGTTGATATGACTAGGGTATAGTACCCCCACCTTCCAGCTTCAGCTTCACTCACTATCCTCATTGTCTTCGACCAGAATCTTCTTACAGGCCTCGTAGCACATGAACGAGATGCCCGCTGCAGGCATGAGCTTGATGCAGCTTGGCCCGAGCCCCTTGTACAGGCCGCTGATCCCATCCTTCTCCATTATGCAGTAGAGCGCATGGAACACATTCTTGTAGATCTGCCTCCCGCCTACTGCTCCTACCTGCATTTGCTTGCGGGCTACCTCGAGAGGGAAGGTGGCAGTGCTTGATATAGCACCAGCGGTTGAACCAATTAGAAGAGTTTCGATGTTGCCAATCTCCTCCTGCTTGAACGTCTTCCTATAGAGTTTTTTAAGGGTGTCATAGGCATAGTAATTGGTCGCGCATATGGCACGACTCAATCAGACTTGGTGTCAGCCCACGGTAGAGCTCTGCTGGACCTTCCTCTCGTAAAATCTTGACGAAAGCATGGAGGAAGTTGTCATAGACATCTTTCTGCAGAAACAAGGAGTGAGCTGAAGTGCACAATGAAACATCAGTTATTCAACCGGTTGAGAAAGAGCTCTTTGCACCTCTATCGTCAATCTGGTCTTAATCAACTCCAAAGGATACATGCACAGGGTTGAGCTGACTCCAGCAATTGCTCCAGCAACAAGTGATGGAGGTAGGAAGGTCTTTGGGGACTCATCAGCCTTTGGAGTCAAGAATTTCTTTGCAGTATCAAAAGCAAACAGCTGCATTTGAACAAAGAGGTCATCTATATAAAGGTATGTTATCACTTGTTGCAAAACTAAGGTCTCTGGACAGCTCAGATTCATAAGCAGAAAAAAAATGGTCATGATATATCACAAGCAAAGTCATAATAATGACTAGCACAGACGTCATAATAATGACTAGCAAAGACTACCTTTCACGAGTTCATATCAATAAATTTCTCATGCGGTGCAAGCCATAAAAAATATCAAACAAGCAAACTGCTAATTCATAAATTCATTTGGAGACCTCTCACATGTTCAAAAAACATATAGTAGCATATTATACATATTTGACACCTACGGAGCCAAACACACGTATTCTGCACTTCAGCAGATAGCAAGCTCAAAATATCAGAAGCAGGATAAAAAAACTATTCAAAATATAGGTAAGTGATTGAAACTCAGTTGGTAATTGGTAAACTAGCAAACTAGATAAAACTGAATAATCACAAGCAACAAGGTCCATAGCTTTAAGCGGTAAAATGTTACCAAAATCAAGGATAGCAATATAAGACCATACATTCTTGTAGAGGATACAGATCATATCAAGAATGTAAGCAACTAAAAGATCAAGAGCAACTAGTAGACAAAGAAAAGCATGAAGCTAATACTAACTTGTTTGAAGAATGTGTTTGCAAATCGCATCTAATATACTGATAGCAGCCAGGGGGCTGTTACGGAAACTTGACTTCACAGTGCATAATTCAACATGGAGGAAAGCATGGAGGATAGCACATGGACGATAGCAGCGAGGGGGCTGGTTATGGAAACTTAACTTCACTCTCTGGTATTGTTAAAATCTTATTTCAACATTGATTTGTCATTTGTTTGTACTGATAGGCGATCAGCAAAATGAAACTGGCATAATTTACCTTTTCCTAATCGTGCAACTAGAATAACCAGCCCCACTTAAAGTGTAAAAACGACATGATTCATATTTCATACAAGCATCAGGGACACCGATACAACTGACATCTGAGACATCACATGATAGAACTTTATGCAACTGGTCCTCCAGGAAATTGCAATGGTATATCAAATAAAAAATGGAAGTAATTTACCTCAATTGCTTTGCTTGGCGCAACACGGATAACATTGACAAGATTCCCACGGAAAAGCCCAGTCCACCCCTCAGTGTTCATGATTGACTGAAACACCTCTGTCATGGAGTCACCGTTGCTCCCAACCATCAAGTGAGTCCTGATTGTCTCCAATGGTGCCACACAAGTCCGGGAAACAGCGCCCGCAAAAGCTCCACTAACCAGCCTCCTCAAATGTGGGTTCCCAATCTTAATTTTCAGCTTCAGCCCGCGTTTCTTGGCTGCCTTCTTCACCTTAGCATCCACCACCTCCTCCTCCACGGTTCCGCCTTAGTGCTAATAACCTTGTACCCAACCGCCTCGGACACGTACTTCATACAATGATCGGCAAACGGAATCTTAATATCCTTGTCACCCGGACCGGGACGCCACTGCTGGCGCACCTGTCGACACTTTAAGACCCACGCTAGCAAACAGGCCGCCGTGAGCAGGCCCAGAGCCCTGCAGGCTTAGAGAGAAGCCCTTGTCTTCATGCGAATCCCAAGGGAACCGGAGCTCCGGGAGCTGAATAGACCAGCCCTGCTTCTTCTCCACGGATAATGTGCTGTTCTTGCTCCTCGCAGTCATCGCCACCATCGTCGCCGCCATTTTCTTAGGAAAAAAAATATAGCAGCTTTGGCTCAATCTGCAGGACACAGAGCGGGGCGGTCAGGCTTTCAGCAGCGCTGCACTGACGGCCACAACAAGGGGTATATTCTCAGCCACCAACTACAAAAGTCTAACACCATTGGTTCAAAATAACAAGAGCTCGCCACTAAGAATGAAGAATACCACCTACCCTCTCCACTAGGAAATCGCAGACAAAGGTGGCCCAAGTGCTGCTATTTCGATGGACCGACCAATCGGGCATCATCACCACATAATACAACGAACGAGCACGGGGGCAGGCAGGCAGATGCAGTGAACCTGGGCCTGCCCGCTCCGCCGACCTCAGCCCGGACCAAACCGACCCATCATCCTAAGCAAGATCACCAAACCCTTCTGCCCCACCCGACAAAGCACCCTACGGCACCTGCGCCGGCGAGGAGACGGAGCAGAAGAGATATACCTCGGGGATGAAGCCGCCTGTGAATCCCAAATTGGACGCCGCTCCTCCCCGTGGCGGAGGCAGGGGAGCCGGAGGAGGGCGGCCGGCGGCGGCTCGTTCCTCCCCCGCCGCCTGCGCTGCGCTCCGACCTCGACAGAAGAGGAAGGGAGGGGTGCTGCGTGCTGGTGCTGCCGCCCTTATGTGAAGGGGGGAGGGAGGCGGAGGGGAAAACCCAATCCGCTACCTTTTCGGGAATTCTCAGGGGACCAACTTGAGGGTAGTTCCGGGTATTCACAGAGGATTTTTAGGGTGCGTGGACGAGCGTCACGGCCGACCGGCTGGCTGGGTTCGCGTCTACTGGTCCGCCCCTGCTCTGGTTGGGTTGGACCGTTGGACGCTGGTTCGAGACCGCGCGTGCAGCTGTGGGCCGTCGGTACATGGGCCTCTAGTTTCAAAACCTGGGTTCCTGGGTACAGGAGAAGGATAATGATTTGCTAGAATTTCAGCGGGGTGAGGGGAGTCCATCTTAGCTTCACAAACTATCGTTGTATATAACCTGATTTTCCAGAAACTTTTAAAACAAAGACGTCTTACGACCTTCTAAACTCTCAAACCACTCAAGTTACCTGTCTACCTGGCTTGGAGTGATTTTTAAGGAAGTTTTGGCTTTTTCAAAGTTAAAAATGGGTAAATACTTGATTTAAATATGTTATAATATATTGGAGCTCATGCAATATATCTCTAGATGATTTAAAATGGACTATTCTATAGGAGAATGGAAAATCCATAAAAATTCTAGAAATTTCTCAAAAAATATTCTACTTGATATGTAAACATGGCTGGAAAACTTTTTTCCCCATAGAAAGCATAATACATAATATGTATAGAATGAATATATTGACCATTAAAATATGGGTCTCTCATATTTTGTACACGCAGAGTTTTAAAAAATGTGTCTATATGCCGATTAGAGTGCTTTTGTAATATTCTATTTTTTGTATATTTTTCTCACTTTTAGAGAGCTAATCCTATTTTTTAAAGTTCCTACATATGTTTTGATGGCTCTAAGTATTATATTTGGATTTACATATCATTTTAAAATTTTAAAATCAAAGATGGATTTCTCGTAGTTTAAAAACCCCTTATCAAATTTCTAACCGATATTTTATATTTAAAAAAAGAGAGGAAAAATTGTTTTCAAAACCACTCCAAACTAGGACAGGGAGTCCGATTGAATGATTTTTGAGAGCATACTCCTCCATACATAATATGCATAGCATGAATATATTGAACATTAAGATGGAGTTTGATTGAATGATTTGGACAAGACTTAGGTCAGATATTAGAAACCTAAATGATGAATAACTTTTAAATCATTGAGTTTGGAAATGTGAAACCCATATGAAAATAGATTTGTTCGAAAAGTATTTTCATAAAAGTATACATACTCCCTCCCGTATTGGTAAAAGGAAGTCCTTTTGGACAAGGTTTGGGTCAAACATTGGGAATGTAAATCATCAATAACTTTTAAGTCGTTGAGTTTGTAAATGTCAAACTTATATGAATAGATTTGTCTTAAAAAATACATTTATAAAAGTATACATATATCACATTTTCATAAATATTTTTAGAATAACGAGAGGTCAAAGTTGTGTTTTGGAGGTGAATGTCATTTGCCCTAAAGGACTTTTTACCAATAATGGAGGGAGTATATCACTTTTTACTAAATATTTTTAGAAAAATAAGAAGTCTAAGATAGGCTTTGAATACCGTGTCTCAATGATAAATGACTTGCTTTTATAGGTATTGAGGGAATATATAGAGGTAAGATGTCTAGCCGAGTATATAGAGGTAAGGTGTGTAGCTTTGAAGTTCAAGAAGCAAAGCGGACTAGGTGATAAATGAAGCGGGGGGGAAAATAGACTTCCTGTAAAATCTCATGAGATTAGAAAACTTTTATTTTTGGAACTTTGAAAGTCGTCGGTATCGTCGTCTAGGTGCCATGTGTTTGTGACTTGCCGCGGAACGAACGCACGGGGTTTTCCACTCGGAGAACGACGCAACACGGAGACGGAGGACTGAGGGCCGGTGGAGTCAAGTACCGTACCTATGCGTGTGGCGGCAGCGGTGACTGAAGGGCCGTAGCCGTATGTCTGTCCGTATGCGCCGGGGTGTGGAGTCCATCCCCTGGCGTCGTCGTCGGTTTGTGAACTGTGGTCGTGCGTCGTGCGCGCGGCCGAAAGCGAGCACACGGCCGGCGGCGCACGCCGATTCCGGTTCCGGGCATCCGGCATGCTGAACTGAACGTGGAGCTCTGTGATGGCCGTTCGGCCGGCTGACACCACTGGACTGGTGCCGACGAATGCACGCACATGGGGCGTGTGGGATAGATCTGCCACTGCCACGGTCTTTTGCTGACACGTGCACGCTCTCGTACGTTGAAGGACAAGGCCACAGGGGTACGACGATTGTACTGTACGGAGCTTTATAATACAATACCCCGTACTGTATACCGGTACGTACTATATGAATGGATGCGACCGCCGTATGCCTGGGCGGAGTAGTTACGTCATTCCTTGCGTCATTTCATTTCACCGGTACGAATAACCTGCCATCCAGCGAGGCGCTTTTGCTCCCTGGGTCGGGGTACACAAGTAGTACTACAGAATGGTTTCAAGTTACTGTTTCATCATGGTTTCGGTTTTTGTCCCTAAAGAAGAAGAAGCAGGCGTGCGTGATTTTTTCTGAGGTGTTTTGTTTATCGTTTGCGTCACCCCGACTTATCAGCCCATCTCATCAGCAATGCTACCATATTGTTTTACGACAGGCAAAGAAACTGCCATAATTAAACAGCTCCAGAAGAAATGCACCGACCGGCACGACGCTGGCTGGACGGGGAGGTCGATCGATGGCAACAAGAACCAACCGACGGCAGCTCCGCAGCTGAATCAATTGACCCGCTGTCACCGAACGCGCAGCAGGTCCTTGCCGTGCATTACACGAGTTTTACCACCACCAGCTGAATCAATTGACCCGCTGACCCAAAAGGTAGGCAATCTGCGTGTGTGTGTGTGTGTGTGGTTGCGCTGCATTATTTAGCGATCGTCAAATCAAACCCCTGCCACCGTGGCACCCTGTCAATCATCAATGAGTATACCGCACGCGTCGGCACCGGCCGGCCGGCAGCTTGCAGCGCGGCGGCGATCTGCATCTGTTCCATGTGGTAGTATTATCTGCAGGGACCAACCGAGATTGTCCGATCAGTACTGTACGTAGTAGTACTAGCTGGCTGGGATCTGGTGGCGTCCGCGACAGCGATACGATACGGTACAGTACCGTACCCAGACCCAGTTTTGAAATTTGAATTCGCTGTAGTACAATCATGGAGTCGCCGTAATACCGTACATATGGTAGGAGACTAGCGAAAGTCCAGAACCATGACGAGTCGTCGGCGGCCGGGCGCCGTGACCGTGGGGTCAGCGGACACGTCTCGATCTCTCGGTCTAGCCTGCGACAAACCGGAACACCAGATGGACGGAAGCACGCAGTCGCGGCCAAAACAGTAGGAGTACGTTACGTGTACTTGACGCGAGCGAAACACACACTCCCACTGGTACACGTGGAACAGAAGAGAGAGAGAACGCATGTCGTGGCAGCATGTGGGGAGGGACCCGACGTGGCGCCCTGCCGTTGGCTGCCTAGATCCGTACACGCTCGTGGACAATGGTGCGGCGCGGAACGGCCGGCCGGGCCAGCCAGCCAGTGCCTAATTTATGCCTACCATCAGCCTTTGCGTAGCTGCGGGGGTCCACGGCTGGCTCCCGGCAGGATGCGCTGCGCCGGAAGCATTTGCTGATGCCTGTGCTGTGTTCCGATCGCGGTGGCGCGGCGGGCTTCATGTTTCAATGGCGTGCAATCCAACCAGAACCTACTCGATACGTATACTAGGTATAATACGCAGTGAAAAGTGAAAACACAAGCCAGCGAGTTATAAACTTGGAGTAGTTACAGTTCCTTCTACAAGATTAAGGACAAGTGTTACCGACTCGTGGTCCCGCCACCGCACATGCACAATGAGAAGAAGTACACAACCTGAGAAAAGGTTAAAACAGGAATCAAAGGATGCTCTTAGCTTACTTTAGAACCTGAGAAAAGATTAAAAAGGAAAAGTGTTACCCAGTTGCTCTGTGACTCTTTTTTTTTTTTTTAAGTAAAAACGTTCTGTGTATGATGTAA
Organism: Hyparrhenia diplandra; assembly: GCA_015847255.1. NCBI lineage: Eukaryota > Viridiplantae > Streptophyta > Magnoliopsida > Poales > Poaceae > Hyparrhenia > Hyparrhenia diplandra. Next base: position 28,626 of record JADLZK010003001.1, read on the forward strand.
ACCTACTACATGTTTTTTTGCGTGTATTCTTAGCCAAATTTGACATTCTCTATTTTGTTTCTCTCATTATACAATATAGGAAGCATTCATATGTTGCTATCTGTTTGCTATTTAATCATATAATTCGATCTAAATCTAAATCTCTTCAAGTTGCTCTTAGAGCATCTCGAAGAGCTTCGGGTATATTGGATGAGTTAGCTAAAAAAAATAGAAACTTCATCATCTAACAAACTCTTTATTTTTCTCGCCTAACTATCTTGTTTTCTATTTCCTCCCTCGCTAGCTAAATATAGAAGACTTGTCCCGCTAGTCATCTTTCCCGCTCCGTGTATGTTAGATTTAGAGAAGCTGTTGAATTTCATCATTTTTTTTACTAGCTATTCCATTTTACATAATAGCTAAATTAGGATTTTAGCTACTGTTAGAACAAGAGCTCTTGGAGATGCTCTTAGATATGCAAATATAGCTATTTACTATTCTGGAATTTTCTTAGCTACGTAGAATGAAATTGGATCTCTAGAGTATGTCCAAGCCATAGAAAAGTAGTTGGATGATGAAAAATATATATACAGAGAGATTTTTATTCAAACAACTCCACAAATGATAATGTGAGATTGAGTTTAAGAAAGGCTAATAGAGATGCTCTGAACTCGATTAAATTGGCCATCACCATTGATCATGCATGTGTAGGTAGAGGCAACAAAAATAAAATACATGAGAATGGGCCCCGTTGCTCATGAGTCATGACAACGACAAAGATTCTTAAAAGTTGTTTGTGTTAGAGAGCATGTAAAATCAAGACCGGTGAAAGAAATTAAAGCCTTGACCGCTACTGTTGCGTTGCCCACTATATAAAAGTGTGCTAGTCACATGTACTCCCTCCGTCCCAATTTATAAGTCGTTTGACTTTTTTGACAACAAGTTTGACCACTCGCCTTATTTAAAAATTTGTACAAAATATCATTTCTTTTACCGTGGCTTTCTTCATTAATAAAAGTTCTTAAAGATTGACTTAAATTTGACTATATTTGTGTAGATTTTTTTGAATAAGACGAATGGTCAAACTTGAGAAAAAAAAAAGTCAAACTAATTTATAATTTGGGATGGAGGGAGTAGTTTTTCTTTTTCGTTTTAAATCAATTACCGCACAAAGAAGAGAGTTGATGCAACGTGTATTGGCACATGCTTTGCTTCGTTAAGTGGGAGTAGCGCATACTCGCTAGAGAGTTGATGCAACAGACACCAAAGGATTGAGAATTCATGCATGCGCTAGCTATTGCAAATGTCACAAGATTCTATTGGAACAACTTTGTAAGAGCGGCTGGAGTAAAGTGGAGACCACCTCACCTCCACCTCACCACCATTTGTTAAGGGCAGGCTGAGCTCCACTACATCCAAACCTTTTGAGGCAAAAATACACGATTTGTCCGGTTGCTCTTGAGCACTATATTCCACTCCAGATGGCAGATGCTTATCAATATTGGTTCCACCAACTCTATCATGCATGTGGGACATTGAACACATATGAAAGCACAAGCACACATACTGGTCTATAAATATTTCCTTTTAGCCCCTTTTGGAATGCATGAAATTTTATAGAAATTAATTATACACAAATTAGATTACTTTGTTTTCATAGCAAATAAGTTTTCTCTCAATTTTAAATAGGGTTTTATTATATAATAAAAGTTACCAATATAAACTCAACTATCAAAAAAATGGCGGCCTATGAGTTTTCTAGAATTTGCTAAGCAAGACGCATCAGGTTGCTACTCCCTCTGTCCCATGGAGTTTGTCGTTTTTTGACTTTTGATCTTCATGTTTGACCATCCGTCTTATTCAAAATATTTATGCAAATAATAAAATAAATTAATTAGTATTCAAGTATCTTTATTGATAAAATAAGTCATGAAAAAATAAATTATATTTGTGCAAAAAAAATTAAATAAGACGAATCATTAAAAAAAGCGGGCACGGAATCCGGGGTGACAAACTCAATGGGATGGGAGAGAGTATGCTGGAACAATTTTCTCCGGCTTCTGTTACGCCATTTTGACGCTAGAAATCAATACGGTCATTGAAGCTTAAATTAAAGTACTGATTCCGGCCAGAACTATTCCTGCGCTTCATTCTGGAAGAAACGAACGGGGCCATAAGATGAGTCCAATTGGTATTAAAAAGGTCTCTCTCTTTTTTTTTCTAAAAAATGGTGGAACCATAATCGGGTGCAAAAACAAGCACCCTTCCCAGCACTCTATATATTCCACTGGTGAGCACCCAAAGGATCAATGTGTTCTACTTTATACATGATGTGGTGTAAAGTTGGAATGGAGGTGCCACTATTCATTCCTATGGTTTAATTTGTTGTATTACTGTCATAGAATGTAAAAATCCCAGACGAACTATATATGTATAAATCTCATAGCAACTAATTTTAACAAATAACACAGATTAAATAAAGTTCAGAAGCCTTATCATGTTTCTTGCTTTAGAGTGTTTTGGATCCTCACATCTAGTTCTTACTCGTTAGATGCAAAAACTAGTTAATAGCTTTAATTAGCTTCATAGTTCATAGTAATAGGAATTATTTGAAAACCAACTGATAAATTTTTGTTAGTTTGATGGTTTGTTTTAAATTATTAATTCTGATTGTTTAGATCTATTAAATCTATTTTTAGGAGCCAACTATTAGTTGTCTAAATCCAACAGCCTCTAAGATTATTATATGGAACTTTTCCTTTGAATGAAAACAACACAAGTTATATCATTGTTGGATCATACCACATAATGACACGAGTTATTGAAAAGTGTATAAGGCATGAAAGGGCAATCTCAACACATAATTATGAGATGAATTTTAGAGTTTTATTATGAGATGAATTCTACATTTAGCAAGTCAAATCATGTAGGCATTACACATAAAAAACATATTCTTAATGGATTATTTCGTTAAAATATACTAGTATTTTTCTTGTCATATGCATCTTCTCAACTACATCTACCTAGCCATCACATCTCTTTATCTCTTGATTCACGTGTATCAAAGTGAAGTACTTTTTGTTGTCGGGGTCGAGTGACTCCATAAATTCGTGTAGCTCAATGGAAATTACTGTTGTGCACTAGTATCTTCCAAAAGTGGAGTATCATCATTTTACTTAGTGGACATCCAAATTAATGATGACCATAGGAATTATCCTACTTTTAGGTTGGTATATAGCTTCAAGAACTCCGCCATGAACGATGGTATATATGAATAGAACTTTCCTAACTCATTTGATAAATATTCTTTTAGTTAACTATAGAATAGGAAAATTACCGGTACCCGTTGGACTTAAGGTGGTACTTCCAGTTCCTGCACAATACAAAAGGACGGATAAGAGAACATTTTCTGACAGTCGCGCACTCTCGGACACGTGTACCTCACCCATAGCCAAAGCAGTAGGAGTACAGTTAAGTGCAGTGCCACTCATCATGACTTCGTGAGTAAAGTGAGACGAGTTCTATGGCTCAAAAAAAAAAAAAAAAAGGTTAAACAGCAATCGGATTAGTACTGTGCAGGTGTCGACATCAACAAGGCGTGTTCCCCTGCCCAGGATTATACTACATTTTCATTACAGGAAAAATCTTCCTTTGCCTCGGTACAAATCTCTCCGGGACGGCATTCTTTGCAGCTCCACGATGGCATCGAAGAATTGTTATTGTACTCATGGCGTCCACTCATAGCTTGACCAAAGCACGAATCATGCTAAAGTGTGCTATTTAGTTGGCCTAGGATTTATTCTAGTCCAACAACTTTTTATTGCTATTCGAACCAACCAGCTACATCCATTTCAGTTGGTCAGGAACCACTAAACCCTAAATATAATTGCCAGGCCAAATTAAAATACGGCTCAAAATCTTTTGGTTTTCCTTTCATCGAGAATAAAAAGGGAATCTAGACGAATTTCAGTTCGAAACTGATCTCTTTTAGAATCTACCATATATATCTACATATACAAAATAAACACATCTGACAATATTTAGCACATATTAAATCTATGTTGTCTTTACAATCAACTAGAAGTATAATACCCAGCCAGCGTTGTCGCGGGATTCTCTTAATAATACTTTTTATATAGAACATTATGTATACATATATAAGAATTTGTCTAATAGTTATTTTAACTAATCACTCGTAAAAAAACAAGATAGAATATTTGATTAGGTTATAAAGGAATAGGTGATGAAGCAAATATTGTATGTTGGTATAACTTATATGTTAATAGATTAAAGATTTAAATCATTTTAATGATAGAGATGACATGGATTTTTTTTATAATTAATAAGGGATGACATGGACATAGTGGGTAATGATGTGTACACTTTGTATGAAAGGATAGAATATGTAGTGGGTTCACTTATTGGAGAATGATGTGGGACACGCTGCATGTAGAGAGAACTCATCTAGTGGGGTTTATATCTTTATAAGAGTTATAGATTATAGATTTTAGTGGGAGCTTGATCTAATCAATTACTACCGATACTTAGTGTAACTCCAACATATGTGTTATCTTTGTCAAGTAGACTATTTATGAATTTTTAGAAAAAAAAATATGCTATATGGTTCTCAGTAAAATAACAAATATGTTAATTAAAGAAGGTCATATGCGTCGGCCATGTCCATTTGCTATCTAACTCGTAAAAATAGCAAGCATGCTGTGGATCTCTTTTGTTTTTTAAGAAGTTTTTTAACAATAAAATTTGGCTATTAAATTCAGCTAAGGTGTTAAAGTTGCTCTTTTAACTTGTGAAGGATCAGGACAAAGCGTGGACACAACACAACGCACGCAGTTTATACACATGGATTTGTGAGCACCAAAGACTTCCAACCCATTTCTGTTAGATTAGCACCGAAAATTCCTAACCCAACACCTCACTCCACCTATCTTCCCCGTCTCCACGGCAGGACGAGGCTTTCGGGTCCGTCTCCCATCTCCATCTCCATCCGTGGCACACGCAACAGACGAGACGAGATGAGGCCACGACTGACTTCTGGAGGCAGGCCAACCCGACCGGCCGGCTGGCAGCGGCGCACCAACGCAAAGGTTAACCCGCCCGCCCACCGCACCAGCAGCAGCGCCCACTCACGAGGCGAGACCGTCCACCGCGACGCGCTCAGCGCTCCTCCTGCCCTGCCCGTCTCGTCCCGTGCCCACCTCCCCTTCCCCTTCACCTCCGCAGCGCCCGCTCTCCCTAGCGGACGGTAACCTCACCACGCCACGCCACATCGCGTGCGAGCGAGCCCCAACCGTCGCCGGCTTCCCCAATTAAGCCGCCCCGCGGCGCGATCCGGTCTGCCGTGCCCTGTCGCCGTCGTCGCCGGAGGAGGTGGGGCGGAGGGGGAAGGAGGGATGCTAGAGGCGAAGCCGCCGTCGCCGGGCTCCGGCGCGGCCGGGGTGCGGCGGCGCACATCCACGGCACCCACCGGCGGTGGGCGGCGCCGCTCCTGGCGTCGGTCCTTCTCTCGTCGCTCCTCATCTCCGCGTCGCTCTTCTTCTCCTCCTCCCGCGCGCTGCTCCTCTCCTTCTCGCCGCTCCCGTCGTCGGCCTCCGCCGAGCCGCTCTTCGTCGAGGCCAAGCTCCGCCAGCAGATGCGTGCCGAGGAGCGTCCGCCCCGGACCGGCGCCGTGCCCAGGATCGCCTACCTCATCTCCGGCTCGGCCGGGGACGGAGCCGCGCTGCGACGGACGCTCAGGGCGCTCTACCACCCGGCCAACACGTACGTCGTGCACCTCGACCTCGAGGCCCCGCCGCCGAGCGCGCCGAGCTCGCGTCGGCGGTCCGCGCCGACCCCGTCTACGCAAGGTTCCGCAACGTCAGGGTCGTCACACGGGCCAACCTCGTCACCTACCGTGGCCCGACCATGGTGGCCAACACGCTGCACGCGGCTGCCATCCTGCTGCGCGAGGGCGGGGATTGGGACTGGTTCATCAACCTCTCCGCCTCCGACTATCCGCTCGTCACACAGGACGGTAAGCGAAGATGCGATCTGCGCCCACCCTGTTTCGCGATTGGATCTATCCGTCGCGGGAAGACGCCACCTTTGATCCCAATTGAATTTTGGTGCTCCGATCTTTGCCAACCGATTTGGGCGAAATCAATTGAATTCCGAGTTTGGGTCACTCACTCCTTGCTGGAGGATACGGTGTCTGGCTGCAAGTGTTCGCCAAACATGCGATTTTATACGCGGGCTTGGAGTTGCCAATTGGGGAATGGGGTGAGATTAGTTTATGACAACATCCGTTTTTTACCCAATTGGTCTGGGAATTTGCTTAGATTTGATTACTTTTGCCGCTTCTAGGTGGTATCAGGGGGAAAGTCAATCTTAGGGCGTATTTCTTTCTTTAAATAGAGCCTCCCCTCTCTCTTCTCTCTCTCTCTCTTGATTGCAGTCATATTTTTGCGTCTTCCCTTTCGATTTACTACCTTATGGATTCTTCTTCTACTTGTTCATGGTGCAAACATTTTTCTTGTGATCAACACGTCTCTTTGTTTGTCTGATTTGTCTATCTATTGGCAGATCTGTTGCATGTGCTCTCCGAGTTGCCCAGGCAGCTTAACTTCATTGAGCATACCAGTGACATCGGATGGAAGGAGTAAGTTTACAGTTTGTCTGAAAGTTCTGTTCTCTGTTCTCACCAGTTCTGCAGTTGCTAAATATGTGTCTCTGTAGGTACCAGAGGGCCAAGCCAGTGATCATCGACCCTGGGCTATATAGCCTGCAGAAGTCTGACGTTTTTTGGATAACAGAGAAAAGGAGCGTCCCAACTGCATTCAAGCTCTTCACTGGTAAATACAACATCATCTTTCCTGAGAATTCTGAAACGAGCTCTCAGTCCCCTTCTAGTTATTGGTGTTTTGTATTTTGCATATAGCATTATACTTACATCATTTGTTGCTATTTACATGTCTGTTTGTCCCTGGAATCATGTGTAACTAACAGCTTTTCTTTGTCACTGTTGTGAATGCTTGATACAACAAAGCAAACATATAATTTTCTTTGCTGACTGTGTTAAGACTAAGTTTGGTTGAGCATGAACCATGACGTCAGTACTTCTGTCAGCAGATGGTGTTGCCAGTATTTGACCAGTCTACCTGTCGTGATTTAATACCAGGTTGAAAATTTGTATGCTGTTGCGATGGTCCAGCTATACTCTTGATTTAGGATTATGGTGTTGGATTGCTAGTGTGTCCTCATTACCTAGTAATCTGTGGACAATCAATATTCTTTTTGTATGGACTATCTCTGCACTACCAGAATGGGTTATCAAATGATTTGCTAGAAACAAATTATAAAACATTTCCATTACAATATCTCCAAGTAGTGAAAAAAATTGCAGCATACTACCAGTTGAGATAGCCACTGCATAGCTTCATTTTAGCTGTCCATGGACATATCAATTTAGTCTCAAATTTGTTGAAATACCAATTTTGCTTAAAGAACACAGGCTATTGTTAACAGTTTGAAGCCACTTGATCTTCTGCTTCTTTTCTCGGTATGGTACCATGAGAAGTTTTCCAACTATGAATAAAGAAAATGGATTTAACTTTGATTCAAATATGGCCCAACACAATCAATTTCAGAATGTTTACATGTTTACAAATACAAGCTATCTAGATATATTCAAATGCTTTTTATGCATTCTCCCCTTTAATATTATTAAGACATGTATGGGACTAAAATACTACCTGTAAGTTTAGTTGCTTCCTCCAAGAGATACTCATGATTTCTGGGTGGCTGAAGATCACAATCTTTTTAGTGGGAAAGGTAGTTATGGATCCTTGAGGCTTTCAACAAAAGCATAACTTTAGTGAGGGTAAGCATCTCTCGGTACCACCCTGGCAATCACCAGCTTGTGAATGGTGAAAGTGACATCCTGGCTTTATTTAGTAAAGTTATTATTTCCATCCCCTCTGATTTCTCACTTAACCTGATTCAAAGTAAACGACTCATCATTAAATCATTAAATATTTTATGGAGTTTTGGCATTAGTATTTGCTTGGTTGCAGGAGCCATTCGTGTTAATCTGTGTGCTACTTTCTATTCATGTACCATGTTATGGTATTTGACGCTATGCTTTAATATTTTCTGGTCCTTGGCGATGTATTATATCAACTGACTTTTCCTGCCCAATTTTGTTCTAGCTATATATGTTTCCTCACTTTGCACCTGTGAATATAAATGCTTGTATTGCACAATTTTCAGGATCAGCATGGATGATGCTTACTCATCAGTTTATTGAATACTGTATATGGGGATGGGACAATCTCCCAAGGACAGTCCTGATGTATTACGCCAACTTTCTTTCTTCACCAGAGGGTTACTTCCACACAGTCATCTGCAATGTCCCGGAGTTCCGCAACACCACAGTCAATCATGATCTACATTTCATTTCTTGGGACAACCCACCAAAGCAACATCCTCATTATCTCACACTTGCTGACTTTGATGGTATGGTTAACAGTAATGCGCCCTTTGCGAGAAAGTTTGGAAGAGAAGATCCTGTGCTGGACAAGATTGACCAGGAACTATTGGGCCGCCGACCTGATGGATTTGTGCCTGGTGGATGGACAGATATACTGAATACAACCGAGAAAGGGAAACCCTTCGCTGTTGAGCGTGTGCAAGATCTCCGCCCAGGGCCTGGTGTGGACAGATTAAAGAAACTTGTCACAGGCCTGCTCACACAAGAAGGTTTTGATGACAAGCATTGCTTGTGAAACTCCCAGAAAGACGATTCTGGGGGCAGTAGATTACACGGCCAAATTTGAGGGCATTGAGCCATTTGCTAGGAATGCCTACTAGCTGAAGCAGCAGCACATAGCGTCATGTACGCGTGGATGCAAGGATAAGATAGGTGCTCTTATAGACAACCGCTTGAGTTGAGTTACCGTACAGCAGGAGACCACGGATGTAGCAGGCGGAGATTATATACAGAACTAGTAGCTCACTAGGTTATGTTAGATGATTATATCGGCCCCCAACCATCAAAATAATGTTGGAATTTTTGACATCTCAGCGCTGCGGTTTGTGCAAGGTAGTCCATTCTTTGTTTGGAAGCCATGGCACCTAGTGTACCAACTGGTAGCGTGTGAGACTTCGTTGTATTGACTAGTGGATATTTCTGGGCAAACTGATACATTTGATTGCACACATGTATTCATTTATTTCTTTTCCTCTTTGATGAGTATAGCAAATTTCTCCTTCTGTTTTCTTGTCTGCATTTGGAAACCGCGTGCTTCTCTGCCGTACAGTTTCGGTTGAGAGAGAGTTGAGAAATGCTGTTGCAATTTGAATATCTGTATTTGCATTGCTGTTTGGAGCGAGTGACTTTCGCATGTCAACCTGTAAATGTAGTAAAGTTTATAATGGAGCATTTGGATACAACATAGGAGTGGAAGAGAGTGGAGCGAGTGACTTCCGCATGTCAACCTGTAAATGTAGTAAAGTTTCTAATGGAACATTTGGAGAGAGAGAAGTTTTGAAGAGGTTGGACCTCATGTTAGATTTTTTTCTTTAAAATTCCTATAGATTTGCTATTTCATAGGAATTTTGTATGATTTTAGGATGGCCAATCCTTTCTTTGCAAAAAGGATCACGTTGGAAACTTCCTAAAAGTTTACAATCCTGCAAAATTTTATTGAGTTGTATGCTTTATAGATGCAACTCAATAAAGTTCTTTTCGACATGATATTAATAATGCAACTCAATACAGATCACGCATGTGGACTAAGACGTGAACTGTATTGAGTTGCATCAATACCATTTCAGAAAGAACGTGTTTTCAATTTGGGGTTTTATGCTTATAGCATAAAATTGGATATTTGCCACTCCGGCATTTTCTTCTCTATCTCTACTGAGCAGAACTACATGCATTTTCACTCCTAAAGATACTATTCAATTACAATTACAATTTGTGGGGCACGGATTCACTGGCATGGTCAGCAGTCTCTTGACTCTTGCCAATATTAAAGGCCGCTGGAACGAACGCCGGACAATCTCAAGTATACAAGACAAGCGAGTAGTACGCGTGAATGCACTTCAGCTAGGCTTTCAAGTAGAACATCGGTGCGCGTGAGTGCACAAGGCTGCAGACATTGAAGCGAGCTGCGTGAACATCGGTGGGTTAATTCATGAACACGAGCATTATATCCATTCAACTTTAAATTTTATAACACAACTACCATGTTTACAAAAACCAACACCAAAATTCGAATAAAACAATGTTTATTTTTTTTTTTTTTGAGATTAATAAAACAATGTTTAATAAATCCAGAATATCGAAAAAGATCTCAATAATCTAAGGGCTCACAATGCCAACATACGACAGCTCTACAGAGCCCATGTATATCTTGCCGCCTTTTTTTCGTTCCACGAGCTCAGTGGGCCTGACGTTCTTGGGGCCTTTCATCACCTGCAGCGTCTCACCATCGGCGCCAATGCGAAGAGCGACCAAGTGCGAGTTGACGCCGAACGGCAACTCGTTCTTCTCCCGGTGCAGCGCCACCCAGTAGCCTCCCTTGCCGTCGGGCCTCACGTTGTCCGGGTACCCCGGCAGGTCGGCGAGCATCTCCGACGTGCCGGCCTTGGGCCCCGGAGCCAGTACCTGAGCAGCTTGCACGGGCCCGTGAGCGCGACGACGAGGTGCGTTCCGTCGGCGCTGACGGCGATGCCGTTCGGGTACGTCACGCCGGACTGGAGCACCGTGACCTCGCCGGTGCGCGGGTCGTACCGCATGATGCGCCCCGTCGAGTCCCCCCGTTGCCGTCACCATCTGGTGCTGCGACCGCCGGTACCTGCTGCTGCTGTCGGTGAAGTAGACCTCGCCGGTGCGCTGGTCCACGTCCACCCCGTTCGTGAACCGCAGCGGCTCCCCGCCGGCCCCCGTCGCGATCACCGTCGCCTCACCGCCGCCGGGACCTACACGCATCAGACCCATGTACGCGTCGGCGACGTAGAGCGTGCCTGATCGACGGTGGAACCGTAGGCCCAGCGGCCGCCCGCACGAGCTCTCGGTCGCCACTGGCGGGAGCTCCGATGGCGCTGAGCAGTTGTTCTTGGCGTAGCTCGGGCTGTACGTGTACGTCGTCCAGCCGGAGCCGGCAGAGCCGTTGCGGTTGCCGTTGCCGTTGCCGCCCCACCGGAGGACGCGGCCGTCGGCGACGCTGACGTAGGGCCCGCCGCCGCGGCCGTCGAACGCCACGCTCTCCGGGCCGACCAGAGAGTCGGGCAGCTTTAGCCGCTGGATTTTTGCTCGCATCGATGGCCTTCGCTACGGCGGCCGCGGCCGCGGTAGAGGGCAGCAGTAGCAGCAGCGACAGCGAGATCACCAACAGAGCCAGCAGTTCCGACGTGCGCCGTCCCATGGCGAGTGCCGCCTGAAGGTTTGTTCCTTGTCTGATCGGCAGCCCGATCGCTGATGCTCTGGTTTGGTGCAGCAGGGCGTGCCCGTCGGCCTCGCCTTTTATGGAGGCGATTCCAGCAGGTCCGAACTCCGAATCGACATCAGATCAGAGAGGCGTCCTACTCCGAATGTCCTTGGCCAAAGAAGACGAACAGAGACACAAGCTACCAGAAGGGAAGTGGACACCGAATCCGTTTCGGCAGGCAATGGGATTTTGATGCATGAAAGAGATTACGCGAACACAAACCAACCAGTTAAGTTGCCTATGGATTCTGTTGTGACAGCGAAGAACGGCGGCAAAATCTAGGCCGCCCACACGGACTTGGTTGCCCCGCCAGCGACGGGTTCGCCCGAGCCCACCTGCTTGGTGCTCCCGCTGGAGTGGAGGCAAACAAGCAGCCAGGACAGTTTACTAACTGGAATGCCGTTGCAGATTTATGTTCTTGCCAGTTATGCTCATTCTTTTTTCCTTTCATCAATTAAATTAACAAAGCCACTCAAATTTCTAGGATGCTGAATAACCGGCACTGGATGCAACGGTTCTTTCCTTTCTACGCCAGCTTGACGAGTTTCTTGCCAACGTTCTGGCCGGTGAACAGCGCGGCGAACGCGGACGGGACGCTCTCGAGCCCGTCGGAGACGTCCTCGAGCATGTGGACCTTGCCGTCCCGGACCCAGCCGCCGATGATGGCGTTGTACTCGGCGAACTTGGGCAGGAAGTCCCAGGCGAAGAAGCCCCGGATGGTGATGCGCTTGTAGATCACCTCCACCAGGTCCGGCACCGCGGGCCGCGCGGCGCCCGTGTACTCGGCGATCACGCCGCTGAGCGCCACCCGGCCGTACGTGTTCATGTTGGCCAGCGCCGCCTCCAGCATCTCGCCGCCCACGTTCTCGAAGTAGATGTCGATGCCGTCGGGGAAGTACCTGAACAAAATGCATCTTCTGTGTCAGAGCAGATGGTATAATTCAGGTGACGTCGACCCAACAGCGGCTGCTCTGACCTCTTCAGAGCTGATTTCAGGTCAGGCTCCTCTTTGTAGTTGAAAGCGTCGTCGAATCCAAGCTTGTCTTTGAGCAGATCAACCTGCGTGTAAATTCATCCAGACTTATAATTCTAGCGTCTGAGATGATAAAATTGAATTGGACGATGCCTCCTGCCTTTCAAAATCCTGAGCCACACTGGGCCATTTGTGTGGTTGACACGTGTAACATTTACCTTTTCTTTGGTCCCGGCGCACCCGACGACGTAGCAGCCGGCGAGCTTGGCGAACTGGCCGACGAGGCTGCCGACGGAGCCCGACGCCGCCGACACGAACACCTTCTCGCCCTTCACCGGCTTGCCCACCTCGAAGAGGCCGCCGTACGCGGTCATGCCGCTGGTGCCCAGCACGCTGATGTAGTGGGACAGAGGGAAGCCCGCGTCGGCGAAGTCGGCGACCTTGGACATGAGCACGGCCGGGGACGGCTTGAACAGCGTGTAGTCCTCCCACCCGAGCACGCCGGCCACCACGTCGCCCGCCTTGTACTCCTCGCACGCCGACGCCACCACCTCGCCGGCCGCGTACGCCGCGATCCTCTTCACGGCCGATGGGAGATTAGAATAGACCAAGAACAGAGAGTACGTGCGCTAGGGAGACGATCATATCAGCACGACGGCGAGTTGGCTAGTGCTAGTGGTTGGCTTACCTGGCCGGGCAGGATGCCGTCGACGGCGCCGTGCGACGCGCTGCTCCGCTTCATGCGGTTGAGCTGGTACGGGTCGATGGACACGTACAGGTTCCTGACGAGCACCTCGCCGGAGTCCGGCGCCCACCTCACCGTCTCCTCCTTCACCTCGAAATCGGCCTCCGTCGGGGCGCCCTCGATGTGGTGCCGGGTGGCGACGTACCTGTTCACCACCTCCATTGATGGCAGCAACAGCAACAAACAATGGCAGAAGACCCACCGGTGGCTGGTCGTGTGGTCGGTAAGACCCAAGCCAAGAACAAGAACAAGTGAACAATTGTGTTACGCGGAAGTTGGGAGGGACGACACGATCTGAGCGTCCTAAAATACACGGACGCCACCCGTTGCCTTCGGATCCTACGAGAGCAGGACAAGAAGATGGCGAGGTTAGATGCCGAGTGACGGCCTCCGGTGGAGATGCGGCTCTCCTCAATTTTGTCATCATTGAGTACGTACGTACTGACCATTGGAAATTTGGAACGAACGAAACTAACGTGATACATCTGGAGGCTTCTGAAGTTCTGACTTCTGATCGAACCACAGCATAAAATAAAGTGCAAGTACACAAGTGTGAATTTTTTTGGTACGGTACTGAGGTGAAGCCTGAGCACGTATGCTCCGAAACGGATACACTCACACACTTCGATTGGCTTACGTACACTACCCAATGTATCGCATCGCAGCGGCAGCCGTGCGTTGTGGCAGCACCATCCACCGTACCCACGGCCGTGCCATCCGATTCTATCACACAAAACAGATTCCTTAACAGGCAGCCGCAGGGCTCAACATTCACCCAAACACCAGCAATACAGTATGACACAGGCAACGGAGGTTTATTTAAACACTTGCCAACTTGATTGCAGGTAAATCGTACCTGGGGGAGGAGATCCCCCGCACCAGTAATAAAGTTTTAACAGTCAAGGATTATGTATTTACAGCGTTTGAGACTGGTTCAGCCAACAATGTTAGATCAGGTGAATATGTGGCGGAGGAGGCCTCCTGAGTAGGCGAATGACTTCTCCGTCTCCTCCAGGCAGTGGTCCTTCTCCTCCCGAGACCAGCTCTGTGGAACAAAGTACATGGAACACAATTTGCCATTCAGTTAAAAAGGTTCGGTCTATTGCCCCGGGCCGATCGAAAAGAGGCAGCGTTTAGTTCCAGGGACTTACTGAAGCGACTTCATTAAGCTTGTTGCGGACGTTCTGCAGCAGCTGGGAGAGATTTCCCTCCCACTTGTAGAACTCCAGCTCTTTCTTGTTCAGAATCTTCTCAGAAACCTAAGATACCACAGGAGCACGTGATACTCTGTTCAATGATACAAAGATAATGGAGGAACAGGTAGTTTCAGACTTCTAAGCTGCCCTGATCAGCAATAAAAAAAACACAGGGAATCATACTCCTAACCATAATTGCACTGTATTATCAACAACAACAACAACAACATAGCCTTTAGTCTCAAGCTAGTTGGGGTAGGCTAGAGATGAAACCCATATGAAACATTACAAAAGAACGTAGAAAGGCACAAGACAAAAGGATAAAGATTAGGGTAGATAGAAAATGAAACAAAGTCATGGTTCAGGCACGTTAATAGCTTGCCTCCAAGCGCTCCTATCCAAAGCTAAATCTTGGAGATATTCCACTCCTTAAGCGCCTCGCTTAACCGCCTCGTCCCAAGTCGGGCCTAGGTCGGCCTCTACCTCTCTTTACATTATCTACCCGTTCTAGAACTCCACTACGCACCGGCGCCTCGGGAGGCCTCCGTTGAACATGTCCAAACCATCTCAACCGATGTTGAATCAATTTCTCCTCGATAGGGGCCACCCCGACCCTATCCCGAATATCTTCATTCGAACTCTATCCCTTCTAGTATGCCCGCAAAACCAACGCAACATACGCATCTCGGCCTCACACTTAGTTTGTTGGACATGTCGCCTCTTTGTAGGCCAACATCAAACACCATACAAACATCGCCGGCTTAATCATTTGGCCCTATAGAACTTCCCTTTTAGCTTTTGTGGTACCCTCTTGTCACATAGGATGCCGGAAGCTTGACGCCACTTTAGCCAACCTCTTTGCGATTCTATGTCTAACATCTTCATCAATGTCGCCATCCTTACGTAGCATAGATCCTAAATACCGAAAAGTATCCTTCTTGGCCACCACTTGTCCATCCGGTGACATCCCCATCCTCGTGCCTAGTCGGGCTAAAGTCGCACATCATATACTCGGTCTTGGTCCTACTCAATCCCGAACCCTTTTCGACTCTAGCGTGTGCCTCCACGGCTCCAACTTCCTATTTACCCCGCTCTACTCTCATCCACTAGCACCACATCATCGCAGAAAGAGCATACACCAAGGGATATCACCCCTCGTATATCCCTTTGTAACCTCATCCATCACCGAGTAAATAAATAAGGGCTCGAGTCTTTGACCCTTGATGTAGTCCTATGTTAATTGGAAAGTCACCGGTATCGCCATCACATGTCCGAACACATGTCGCCGCATCTTTGTACATATCCTTGATGAGGGTAATGTACTTAGTTGGGACTTTGTGTTTTTCTAAGGCCCACCACATGACGTTTCTCGGTACTTTGTCATACGCCTTCTCGAGGTCAATAAAGACCATGTGCAAGTCCTTCTTCGCTCCCTAAATCTCTCCATCAAGCTGTCGTACTAAGAAAATCGCCTCCATGGTCGACCTCCGGGCATGAACCCAAATTGGTTTTGGGTCACACTTATCGACCTTCGTAGGCGATGCTCAATAACCCTCTCCCACGCAGCTTCATCGTATGGCTCATCGCCTTAATCCCCCGGTAGTTAGTACAACTTTGAACATCTCCCTTATTCTTGAAGATTGGTACTAATATACTTTCGCCTCCATTCTTTAGGCATCTTGTTTGACCTAAAAATGAGGTTAAAAAGCTTAGTCGACCATACTACCGCTCTCGCTCCCGGACATCTCCACACCTCAATGGGGATGCCATCGGGGCCCATCGCTTTACCTCCCTTCATCCTCTTCAAAGCCTCCCGATCTCGCCTCCCGAATTCTCCTCACAAAGCGTCTACAAGTATCGTCAAATGAGTCGTCCAACTCAAAGGTAGGACTATCATTCTCCCCATTGAACGACTTTATCGAAGTACTCTCGCCATCCGTCCTTGATCTCCTCGTCCTTCGGCCAGTCGCCGACCGTCCCATCCTTGATGCATTTGATTTGGTTTATGTCCCTTGTCTTCCTCTCCTCACGTATCCTAGCGATCCTATAAATGTCCTTCTCCCCTTCCTTCGTGCCTATCCGTTGGTAAAGGTCATCAAAAAGCGACCCTTTGCTACACTCACGGCTCGCTTTGCGGCCCTCTTCGCTATCCTATAGCCCTCGATGTTGGTTGCACTCTTGTCGAGATGGAGGCGCTTGAAGCACTCCTTCTTCTCCTTAATAGCCTTTTTGTACCTCGTCGTTCCACCACCGGGTGTCCTTCGCTTCCTTCTTGCCTCCCCTACTCACACCCAACACTTCGAGGCCACCTTCCGTACACATGTTGTCATCTTCACCACATGTCGCCCGCATCTTCTCCTTCTTCCCAAGGCCCCTCGCCTAGCATCCTCTCCTTAAACGATTGTGCCGCTTCCCCTAAGCTTCCACCACTTCGTCCTCGTAATCTTGACACGTTTGTCGGTGGGCACGCACCGAAAAACGAAAGTCCGCCACTACAAGCTTGTGTTGAGGGACCGCACACTCCCCCAGGTATCACCTTACAATCTAGGCAAGCAGTCCTATCCTCGACAAAGGAAAAAAAAAAACGTATCATGTTCAATAGAAAATGCATAAGTGTGCTTGGCAGTTTGATGACATCAGACACGGCAACATCCTGAATGTCAATGCCGTGTAAATTATGTATATGCAAAGGTAATGTTCTGACATGATGCCATATACTCAGTATTTGTCATTTTCTCATAAGAGGGTGGTTGGGCGGTTCACCTTTTTGCCAATCATTCGGCCTCCAGCAGTATGAGCAAAGTACACGTTATAGAAATGGCAGATAAATGCCTGGGGGTCCTTCTCAGACAGCTCTTCCAGTAGAGAAGCGTATGTAGTGCCAGGGGTGATGGTTCTGGAATTGTGTGGCCCTGTTGCCTGAACCATTCCAGATCCTTTTTGAGTGCCTCTGATCTCTCCAGCCCAGTATTCCGGAACTCTGCATCTGAAACACATACCACTAGAATGTCAACAAGTAGCACTGAAAATTGCAAATATTGACAAAGCAATCGCCCGTTAACTACTACTCCCATAGTTCCATTCCAAATTATAAGACGCATTAGCTTTTCTAGATAAGTTGCTTTAACTATATAACTAAGGCATAGTGTATATCTAAGTGCATAGCAAATGCTACATATCTAGAAAAGCCAAAATGTCTTATAGTTTGAAATTGAAGGAGTATTGGGATTACATTTGTACAAAAAGTAAAGAAGTATGTGAGCCACTTCGTTTGTCAAAGTCAATTGACGTGTCCACAGAGTATTGCAATATTAGTAACAGTAAAAGGTTCATATCATTTTATTGGGCCCTTTTTACATTTGTACAAAAAGTAAAGAAGTATGTGAGCCGCTTCGTTTGTCAAAGTCAATTGACGTGTCCACAGAGTAATGCAATATTGGTAAAAGTAACAGGTTCATATCATTTTATTGGGCCCTTTCATGTGCTTCTTCGGTAAACATTGTTTTTATTCTAACAAAGCACACAAATCAAAAAAAAGAGATTGCTGTGTCTAACAAACCAATCTATAATGAAGAGCCACGCACAAGAACACATGCAAACACAACAGCATATGGTAATATGTGTACCAAACTACCAATAGGAAAAAAGAAAAATCACCCATTCTTCTTTCTAGATCTAAGAAGAGGAACGGTGCCAGGGCAGTGAGAAATTGGAATAGAATAATTGTATGGCACTACCATTTTCTCTTATGCTTTACATACAGGTAAACCATGTTAACAGGAAAAATGCAGCTATAAGTACACCACAGACTACAACTACAACCATTTTTCCTACATGAGTGTTTAATCACGTTAATCCTTTATGTTAGTTCATATTGGAGCCCATGGCACAACAGCATGCAACCATATCACAAACTGAACTTCAAAACAATAATACAAAGAAAACTTTTTTTTTTTTTTGCATGCCATTATTAGGATAATGATTTTTGCAGATTATATCCTTATAAGTTTGTAACAGAAAATATTTCAAATTCCAGTGGTGTTTAGAACTCTGACCTCCTATATCATAACAAAGTAAGAAGGCCTTTAAACTAACGCCTAACAGTTGTGGTTGTGATGTTAATGAAATAGAGAGGAGGTAGCTATCTAGATATAAATATTACAATGATACAGAAAGCGATCAAACAGGAATAAAGGATAGATCAGACTATTATTCTTTTGTGCAAATTGATTGATACTTTGACCAAATGCCCCAAAAGAGCAACATGTTCAGCAATAAATAACAATGTCACAAAGATAGTGATTTTTTATGTATAGTTTACACATACAAAATAGCACACTGGAACTCAAATGAAATAGCACTCACCACACCAATATATGTCCAATAGATTTGTCATAAGTCAATCTTCTTGAACTTTGGCCATCAATATTTAAAATCTTATTGTTATTGTAACATTCATTTTGATTGTTATTGTAACATTCATTTGGATAAATACTTTCATAATATATTAATCTTGCATAATCAATATATTTCCAATTTAAGATAGATACTAATGGTCAAAAGTTAAACAAGTTTGACTTAGGACAAACCTAGATGGACTTATTTGTGCTTGGAGGAAATAGTTTCTAACTTCTAAGTAAAGCTCTCTATAAACAGTTGTTTATCTAATACAGAGCAAAATCTTCACAAAAGGGAGAAAACAACAATTCATTATTAGTTGAGTTCAAGCATAACTAACTTCTTCCTTGCAAGAATATGCAACCATCCATTTGCTTAGAAGTCATTCTTACCTATTACATGGATGGTTGGGCCAAACTCTTTTCCAACACTCAAATTCATAGCCGAAAAGAGAAATAAAACCACCCAAAACAGCACAGGTGCATCCCCTCGTGAAGCTACCCAGACACTGCTACTCCAACAGACCTTGAACCTTCAGTTTAATATAAAAATAAATAAAAGTTTTAGCGAAATTACTCTAGAAATTTTACCATCATTACTTTTTTTACTCCCCAAGATTCTTGAAATGACAAAACCGATTTTATTAATTAATAGATAGGCTATTGTATTTTTTTTCCTAAATAAAAAAAAACAAAGGTAGACAAGGCGTATTTTTCTGGACACGAACCAATCAAATTTCACGGATTCAATAGAGGCACACGAAGCACAACAGGCGCCATCCACTCGCTAGCATCGCGTCAGAGCCGCGCAACCTTTTCCACCAATCAAGCCAAAACAGGGAAGGGAAAGTAAAGCGGATCACTCACACCACGGGACGGCGGCGCGTTCGACGATGTCTTCGAGCGTCTGAAAGACGAGCTTGCTGTCGACGAGGAACCGGAGATAGCCCTCGACGGAGGGCTCCCACTTGGAGACGGGGGCGCCTCGGGCTCCTTCTCCCCCCCTCGCGGGCCTGGTCCTTGGTGTGGAGCTTCATCGCGACGGCCCGCATCTCCTCCACGAACGGCTTGCTCCCTTCCTCCCCGCTCGCCGCGGGCGCCATCTCCGTCGCCGCCGCCGCCGCGACCAGCCTCCTCACAGACACCACGCGGGTCACGGGCCGCGCCGCGACGGAGACGGAGAGTCTGTTCCACCTCCCGGATGAGACTCTAGTGGTAGCGGGCGCGAATAGGGAGATTGCGTTGGGCGCGGAGAGCGATGCCGGTGGGGGCGCCATGGCCGCGGTGCCTTATAGCGAGCGCCGACCGCTGATGCTAGGGTACCGTGCTGGGGACGCGAAGGCGCCGCTGACGAACGACAGCGATGGGGACGGTGACTGTGGCGGTGGAGTGCGGTGTTGGTCTGGCGGCAGCGAGGGGGCGCGCGGTGCGGGAGGGAGAGCGACGAGCAGGGGAGGCGGGCGAGGTGGGAATAGAATAACCGGGGGAACGGATTGGAACGGCCGGCTGGGGAAGACGATGGCGGAAAGGGGAGGCGACAGTTACACTGACATGTCGGGCCCCTAAGTTTGGTGGGTCCTGATGTCAGTGGGTACCCGAGAGGCAGTAGTAGCACAGCTTTACAGGTGTTGCTTTGATATTGGTCAGTGACTATGGGCCCCATGGCCCATGGGGAGCCAATGGGCCTTCGCTTCACGTGACCGCGACCTGGGCGACAGTCTCGCCCATATCATCGTGTTTTTTAGCAGTATTTTATTGCGAATGGGCTAAAGTCAATGGCGGGACAATTTCGGTGGGACGCTACCCATCGAGGTTTAAATCGATCGCAGACCTTTCCGGGATTTTCCCGGATTTACCGGCGTTGTGCATTAAATGGTAGCGGACGTTCCGTCGACGACGAGTCACCATCACCTATGGTGACTCCCGAGGAATCTCAGATCTCCGCCGGGCCGCCCTGGTCTTCGGAGGTGCTCATAGCCTATGGTGACTCGAGAATCTCCGGATCTGCCGGCGTGCTCATAGCCTATATGGTGACTTCGAGAATCCCAGGATCCGCCGTACGCCCAGCCCGTCGGCGGAGGTGCTTTCATAGGGGTGAGTGTGCGTGCATGCATGGTGAGTGTCTACGATGTCTTGTATAATTTAAAAAAAAAAATAGTATTTTATTGGTTTCATTGGGCACCTAGGCCATGGCAGAAATAAAATAAAACCAGTATAATCGACCTCTGTTCCCTACATTTTTATATTCTCAACTATAGTTATCAAAGATGACTTCCTAAAAACAATTATCAAATATTATTATTTCTCAACAATAACAGAGGCGGGGCTAAGATCAAACCAGGGGGGTATTGTTTGTCATGAGCTTCTACAAATAGTTGCATAAGCTAAGCGATTTTGGCTTGTGCTCGCGCCCGGCTTATTTTACCTTATTCTCTCTCATAATACTAGTAAATCAGTCAAAATTAGGCGTCGGTCGAAATCAATGAGTAACATGCGAACCAGTGATATTTTTTTTTTAATGAACCAGGGAGATAATTTTTCCCAATTGGTTTATATCTAGGTAGAAAGTCCCCCGTCCCTATCCCTTAAGAAAATGGGAATTTATTCTCAAAAGGAGAAAAAGGGAATTTTCTACGGAGATACTAGGTCCCATATATCCACATCTCTCACGGAAAAGAGCTTTGCTTTCGGTCCATAGGAATTTAGAAAAGTTGTATGACGGGTGAAGGATTTCAGTGCCGTCACGTAGTGAGTTTGAAAATCCTCACCTCATGGTTAAGACTAAGTTTGAATGAATGATATTTGAAAGGAATTACACCATGTTCGCTTGGACTAGTGTCAGCTTGTTTGGAACAAAGGAAATTTAAATTCCTGATCAAAGGAAAGAAAACCATAGTAATACAAAACACGGGAAATAAAACATCACTTCAACCCAAGAATTGAATCCAAAGAATCTTTGCACTCTCTGGCTTCACATGCTTGCTTATGTTCCTACTGTTTTTTCTCTATTTCAAACAGTTCAAAGTATCTACCTCTGTGATTTTTCTATACTTTATTTCCGACTAGTAACTCTATTTTATTTCTACGTTTTCTTCTATTACTCTGTCGTGTATTCTGTTCCATACCTCCTCTAGGACACTAGCAACAAATGACCCTCTGGCCGTACGTGAGTCCACCAGGGCAGGCCGGCGTACACGTAACAGCCCTGGGATTCACTAGCTAGTTGCTGCCCCTGCCGCTACTAAACTAATGCTAGCTTGTGCTGCTTTGCTTGACTAGGCAACGCGACGGAGACATTCAACTCGATTATCTCAAAGTTTTCGTCAAATCCGGACGAAATACGCCAGTTTTTATTCGCGTAGGGAGTACCAGCTTGCAGTTTTATTTGAATTACCCAATACTTAGCTTGTTAAATAAAGCAGGGTTGGCCGCAGTGGATCGATGCACCGGGAAAGCCGTAATAAAGAGTATACATTTTTATTTCGAATTTATCTTTTACGGTAGGCGTGCGTGCTGATTTGTGGCGTTACGTTTACGGTGTGTTCTAGGTTTGCTCAGTTGCTTCCATCATTGCGTGCGAGTGTGGTGGATGATCGCGACACACGGAGGCTAGCTGTGGATAAGGGTGGCCGGCCGGGGGAACGTAACTGTTTGCCCAGTCTCGTGACGGGACATAAAAGATGGGTGAACTAGAAAACGGGAGAAAACGATGCCTTAAGGCAACGTAACAGGCGCTACAAAAATAGGAGAGAAGATTAGAGGGAGATGGTTAAATCAAGGTATCATGATGGATGCCTCAAGGGCTTGTTTGGATCTTAAGTTTTGTGATGAGTAGTAGTAGTCGTCGTTGTCATAAGAGAAGCAGTAACAGTTGTTTCAGACTTCCAGTAGCTTAGTAATTTTTTTCTTTTGTAACTGTTGTTCTGTTCTTGAAGACAAGTGGATTAGGAAACTTGACGTATCACTCGTCAGGGGCATACATAGGCATGGTGGGGGCTAGGGACGGCAGGCCCACGGGCCGGATGTGAGCACAATGAACATTCAGACTGGACTAAACTCCGTGAAAACAGACGCCTCTTTTGGCTATTAGAGAGTGACTTATCTAGAAAAATTTTAGCTAGAACAATTCACTTAATTTGTGTAAACAAGTAATTCTGGAATAGTTTCTTGCCTCACTCCAGACTAACCGAAGGAGCGGATCGGAGGCCTAAACATGCTTTTAGTCTTATTATCCAAAAAAATATAAAAAAAAACTGATATGCTTGACTATGCAATGCTAACAGTCTTGTTTACATGCATCTCTGGGGCTTCCAATGCATTCATCAAAAGCTTTACATTGCAAAGCAGCACTTCGGTCAACCTTTCTTCATGGAAATTTTCATGATCGGTGCTTGGTGCATATGGAATGAAAGAAATAGCTTTAATTTTAACAGAAGACTCCCGAACTTTGGTTCTTGGAAGGCTGCTTTCAAGGAGGAGGTCTCTGCGCACCTTGTCATCATGATCAAGCCGGCTCTTCATCACTCGATCACCCTCTGCTTAATGCCTTGTAATTCTGTTTTGGTTCTTTTTCCTGTCCTTGTTCGCCCTGTCCTCTTTCTTTCAGTGGTAGTTTTCTTTTTTTTCTTTTTGTCTAACCGCTGGTTGGGCTTTTGTAAGTTTCCCTTGCACCTGTTGTACCGTTTATTTCCTTGTAATTTAATCGATACCGCTGGTGGCTTTTTGCCCCACGGTTTCAGCTAAAAAAGAACAGTCTTGTTTACAACGCCGCTTACTTTAAAACAGAAGAACCGAAGCATTGCTCTCTCTCTTTTTTGTGATCTGATTATAATTAGTTCTAGGAGTGAATTTCAACAAAAGGACATGTAAAGAAACAAAAGGCTACCTGTCCCTATCAAGTGAATGTAACTTATATCTTGTATTATTCTCCCATAAAAAAACAACAAAAAAACTAAACAAAAAATATGGATAGGTAGACCATAGTATAAACGTGCATGCTCGTTTATGCTAAATTTGTGGTTAGTTGAACATTTTTTGTAAGGAGATAACAAAAAAAAAAAAAAAGGTAAAAACAAGAAAATCAGCAAGTAATAGAGACCGAGTAGCGGGTTCAGAAGAGGATGCCAGATTCTTTGGTTTTGCATAGGGTCGTCGCCGTTCAGGATCCATCGTCGTCAGCCTGTCCTACTCCGGGCACGCCACGAGCCTGCCGGGCTTGGGGCATGGGCTAACGCAGGCCTGCGGCGCAAGTAATCTGGCGGGCTCGTGGCGTGCCGGTCGCCATTTGCAACTCTAATGATAGACAAATGATGATTGTACCGGTACAATGGATGCACAATGTTCTAATGGTCTTTACACTTTTAGATCGAAACATCGAACCTTGCAGTCATCTACTTTCCAAGCCGGAGATGCCTTCGTTGGTGTGGACTGCGTACTGAATTGTGACAACACGTCAAAGCTACCTTCTAATTCATCAGAAAATTCTTACGTTGAGCTATCAACTGTTGGCTCAAAGGATGAACGATTTTCATTGATGAGAAACCTTTCAAAAGCAGTTGACTTTGCAAAGAGGAATTTGATTGCATGGAGAAAATATACAAGTTGCTCCTGTGGCCACCATATTTAGCGGTATGCGGAATGTGCAGAGATCTACAGCGATAAGTTCGGACAATTTTTTAAGTAAGAGTTTAGATAATTTCACTTGAATCCACTTCACCGTGTCAACGGAGTGTATCCTATGTTCATGAGCACAAAATACTCCTTTTTTGCAGCAAAGCACAAAATGCATAATTAAATCATTTTACTATTTTATAAGAGGCAAATTTTAGGGTGTTGCATTAGTTTAATTATACTAATCAGGTATCATGGATATTAATATTTTTATATATATAATTGGTGAGAATGTGAAAAAAAAGGTTTCTTGGGAAGCAAGGAACTGAGGGAGTATGTGTACATGCATTTGAGGAAATAAATCCATGTTAAAATAAATCTAAAACTGCCATGAATGCAGGCAAGTTATCAGTGATCCTTCGTTATGATTGAAATGCAATAGGGGTGTTTGGATCCACTTGCTAAAAATTTAGTCTAGGTCACATTTTATGTTTAGATTGTCAATTAAGAGAACTAAATATGACCTAAAAAACTAATTATATAAGTCGTGGCTAAAAAAACTAATTTGTATAAACAAGTAATTCTGGAATAGTTTCTTGCCTCACTCCAGACTAACCGAAGGAGCGGATCGGAGGCCTAAACATGCTTTTAGTCTTATTATCCAAAAAAAAAAACTGATATGTTTGACTATGCAATGCTAACAGTCTTGTTTACATGCATATCAGGGGCTTCCAATGCTAATATTCATCAAAAGCTTTACATTGCAAACCAGCACTTCGGTCAACCTTTCTTCATGGAAATTTTCATGATCGGTGCTTGGTGCATATGGAATGAAAGAAATAGCTTTAATTTTAACAGAGGACTCCCGAACTTTGGTTCTTGGAAGGCTGCTTTCAAGAAGGAGGTCTCTGTGCACCTTGTCATGATCAAGCCGGCTCTTCATCACTCGATCACCCTCTGGCTTAATGCCTTGTAATTCTGTTTTGGTTCTGTTTCCTGTCCTTGTTCGCCCTCTCCTCTTTCTTTCAGTGGTAGTTTTCTTTTTCTTTCCCCTTGAACCTGTTTTACCGTTTATTTCCTCATAATTTAATTGATACCGCTGGGGCTTTTGCCCCACCGTTTCGGTTTAAAAAAAGGGTCTTGTTTACACAGCCGCACAACTATTTAAAACAGAAGAACCGAAGCACTGCTCTCTCTTTTTTGTGATATGATTATAATTAGTTCTAGGAGTGAATTTCAACAAAAGGACATGTAAAGAAACAAAAGGCTACCTGTCCGTATCAAGTGAACGTAACTTATATCTTGTATTATTCTCCCATAAAAAACAACACAAAAACTAAACAAAAAAATATGGATAGGTAGACCATAGTATAAATGTGCATGCTCGTTTATGCTAAATTTGAGGTTAGTTGAACATTTTTTGTTTTTGTAAGGAGAAAACAAAAAAAGGTAAAAAAAACAAGAAAATCAGCAAGAAATAGAGACCGAGTAGCGGGTTAAGAAGAGGATGCCAGATTCTTTGGTTTTGCGTAGGGTCGTCGCCGTTCGGGATACATCGTTGTCAGGCTGTCCTTACTACTGCATTTAGAGTTGCAAATGGTGTCGGGCTCGCGTGTCGGGGCCGTTTGCAACTCTAATGATCAGACAAGTGATGCTTGTACCAGTACAATGGATGCACAATGTTCTAATGGTCTTTACACTTTTAGATTGAAACATCGAACCATGCAGTGTTATCTACTTTCCAAGCTGGAGATGCCTTTGTTGGTGTGCACTGCATACTAAACTGTGACAGCACGTCAAAACTACCTTCTAATCCATCAGAAAATTCTTACCTTGAGCTATCAGTTGTGGGCTCAAAGGATGAATGATTTTCATTGATGAGAAACCTTTCAAATGACTTTGCAAAGAGGAATTTGATTGCAGTGAGAAAAAAATACAAGTTGCTCATGTGGCCACCATATTTAGCGGTATGCGGAATGTGCTGAGATCTACAACGATAAGTTCAAACAATCTTTTTTTTTTAAGTAAAAGTTCAGACAATTTCACTTGAATCCACTTCACCGGTGTCAACGGAGTATATTTAAAGATAGTAGAACATGAGGCCACGCCGCGCCTCACAGTGGCCACGTTAGTAAAAAAGATGCTGGCCGTTGTGATTTGGATCTAGCGCTGTGAAGAGCTGACCTTCGGCGAATGAACAGGAGTTCGGGTGGTACTATGGTGACTAAAAATATCTGCCTCACGGAGTCAGCGCATGGGCGTACCGCGTGGGTGCCGCTGTCGTATGTCCATTGGCCGGCTCGTTTCGGTGTCGTTTGATCATTGGATGGGGTTAGTTGGGCCCATTTGTCAGTTGCTACGGTTAACGCTGAGCAGCCGGCGACTTCTCGGGTGCTGTTGGGCCGTGCTCGAGGCGCGTGCGGAGCTCAGCCATGTGACGCTGTGTATGGGCCCATGATATTTGCACTGCATGCGGGGTCCTCTGACCAGCGTCGACTGGTGGCCGCCGCCTGATGTGCCTCACGTCGTTGGGAGTGGCACGAATAAAGAGCCCGCGTACGCCCCCACCTCGTCTTTCGCGCTCTCCGCGAGGTATGCAGCTCCGGCTCTCCCAATCTTTCCTTCGTGTTCCTCTCGCCATCCCACCCGTCGCGGCTCACCTTGTGCTTCTTGGCAACAGCGCGCGTCCGCCGGCGGTGCGTGTGGTTTGCCTGTGGTGCGCGGCTGGTGGAGCCAGAGGGACCTTGGAGGAACTTCGCGATGCCTGAATCGGGAGCTGCGTCTCATCCTCGTCCTCTTGCGTTGGTATGGTTATTGGATAGTGCCGCTATCGCATTGGTCGTTCCATAGACACTACTGACATTTTGGTGATTGTTTTTCTATTTAATTGTCCTGCCGCCCTGCTCTCCCTCCGCCCTTGCAGTCCTGCGAGTCCACGCGTGCCCGACCGAACAGGAAGGGGTAGAGGCAAGCGCGGCAGCGGGTCCCCGGTGGTAGCCCGACCGAGGGCGCGGCAGGCCCGGAGGGAACACGTACCGCGGCGGCTTCCCGTCCGATGCAGCGACGACCAGGTCGAGGGCGCGGACTGCAGCGGCGACCTGGTGGCCCCTCTCACCAGCTGGATCCGGCGTCCGGTGGTCCGCCGATGTACCACGATGCATCTATCTGTGCCCTCCTTTGTGCGTTTATTTTCTGCGTTTATTTTCTTCATTTAGATTGTTGTGTTGCTGTGAGCGAATGGACCATGCCCAATCCAAAATGCAGCGATGGATGGAGCATGTGAAGGAGGACAACAGTTGAAGCCAGGAGCGCACACAGCCATAGACACATCCCACTTCTTGGCTCCGTTTGGCTGAGCTAGTGGCCGTCTCTGCCAGGCAGCCTTGCCTGGCGCGACGCCGCACCGGAAGAGATTAGAGATTTAGAGGGAGGCACCGGCAGGAAAAGGTTGGAGCAGGATTTGAGGGGGATTTAAGGATATCTGCTACCTTTTGTTTTGTTTTTACCCTTTACGTTTCTCTCCATTTGATTGTGAGCTTGTTTTCAGTAGAAAAAAATGTGATTCTGTTTCATGGCTTATGCATTGATGTTTGCTCAGTGTTCTACTTTTTACGGTGTAGTGCATTTTTCAGTGATTCTACGACCTGGGACAGCAAGAAGCTTGTTAGAAAATTCAGAGGGCGTTTCTCTAGAATTCTGATTAATGCTATCAAGCTATTCCTATTGCACTATTGGTTGATAGCGTTTAGACATCTTGGTCAATTGTCAGCCTATTACTCTAAAGATACATTAGTTAGCATATCCGTTTTGGGTCGAATGCTTTTCACCGCACGGATGTGACGGAGGGTGTTTAGTGATTAGATGAACATCGATGTTTGTATGTCCTAATGCCGTGTCCTATGCGCATGAGACTCCTACCACGTGTCAAATAGCTATGCTTCTTTGTTTAAAATATAGATCTTTATCGCCTACTACCCGGATGGCCACCTCTACAATATTGTGCTCTGGATTCCACCGCGACTAATGCAGTGCTTTGGGCCATAGCGCTGGCGCTTGGGCGCGCGCAAAAGACTAGTCCTATGTTCATGAGCACAAAATACTCTTTTTTTGAAAGCAAAGCACAAAATGCATAATTAAATCATTTTACTATTTTATAAGAGGCAAATTTTAGGGTGTTACATTAATTTAATTATACTAACCAGGTATCATGGATATTAATATTTTTTATATATAATTGGTGAGAATGTGAAAAAAAATGGTTTCTTGGGAAGCGAGGAACCGAGGTAGTACGTGTACATGCATTTGAGGAAAAAAAAATCCATGTTAAAATAAATCTAAAACTGCCATGAATGCAGGCAAGTTATCAGTGATCCTTCGTTATGATTGAAATGCAGTAGGGGTGTTTGGAACCACTTGCTAAAATTTAGTCTAGGTCACATTTGATGTTTAGATTGTCAATTAAGAGAACTAAATATGACCTAAAAAGCTAATTATATAAGTCACGGCTAAATCGCCAGATGAATTTATTAAGCTTTATTAATTTATGATTAACATATGTTTTTTAGCATCACATTCGCTAATTCTAGACTAATTAGGCTGAATAGATTCGATGCACGCAAATTAGCCTTCATTTATGCAATTAATTTTGTAATGATTCTACTACCAAAATTGTGGAATTTTACATATTTTTTTTTTTAAGTCGTAATAAAACACTACCACTAGCCATTTAGCACATGGAAATCTCACTAGGTGACATTTTTGTAGAGAAAACTTATACAAAATTTCGAATGAAAAACATTAGGAGAACTCCACTTCACTACTAGAAGAAATTTAATATTCTGGTTGTCCTACTAATTAATACCATGTGTATATAAACCCCACCCGATACAAGCCATTTCTGTGTGGCCATCAATCAGAATTATTACGCCCCTAGTAGCCTGACTTGTGTAAGATTCATAATGCAAAATATGAATGACAGGCAGGGAGGTTTGGGGTGCATTATGATCATCTTGTTTCTCGCTGCATCACCGGCGACGTCGTGTGTAAGTTACATCTAACCGACCGTCTCTTGTATTTGTCGCCCTTAAATATTTATGTGTGTGTACACTACGAACGTGCTGATGAAAAAATCTTCCTAATGCAGCGGGTCGCCCTCACTTACTTGGAGGTCAAAACTGCAAGGATAAGGAGTAATGCAACTACACTTGATGCGAGCAAGGTGACGCTGATATTTTGCCAAAAGAGGGACTGTTATGGAGGTGGAGAGCCACCACATGACTGCTATTGTTGCCTACCGGAACCACCAGTGGCGTGCTACAATACATGGAGAGAGTGCAGGGCGTTGTGCCCTCATTGCAATCCCAAGTGCCCGGCATATACCCCTCTCCCCTTTGAATGGGTATTGTGATCAACGCGAATGATTACAGTATAATAATAATAAGCAAGCAAGCTCTGTGTAAACTAGAGCACGTATCTGCTGCCCGTTCTTCTAAAGAATGCATAATTTGTACGTATAGTTTATCTGATTTTATAGCATGTATCTAATTTTATAGTGTAAACAAATTTTTAGGGTGTTACAACTAATCAGGTTGTGAAGCGAAGAACCGGCAGAGTATATGCATTTGAGGAAAAAAAACCATGTTAAAATAAATCTAAAACTGCCATGAATGCAGGTGAGTTATCAGCGATCCTTCGCTATGAATGAAATGCAGAGGGTAGGGGTGTTTGGATCAACTTGCTAAAATTTAGTCTAGGTCACATTGGATGTTTGGATTGTCAATCAAGAGAACTAAATATGAACTAACTATAAAACTAATATATAAGCCACGACTAATTCATGAGATGAATTTATTAAGCTTAATTAATTTATGATTAACATATGTTTATTGTAGTATCACATTCGTTAATTATATACTAAAATTAGGCTTAATAGATTTGCCTGCAAATTAGCCTTCATTTATGAAATTAATTTTGTAATTAGTCTACTACCAAAATTGTCGGATTTTATATTGTTTTTAAGTAGTAATAAAACACTACCACTAGCTATCTAGCAAATGAGAATTTCTCGAGGAGACATTTTGTAGAGAAATTTTATACCAAAAATTTTGAATGACAACATTAGGAGAACTCCACTTCAATGCTAGAAGAAATTTAATATTCTAGTTGTACTACTAATTAATACCGTGTGTATAAACCCCACCCAGTACAAGCCAATTTCTGTGCGGCTATCAATCAGAATCGAATAGTACGTACGCCCCTTGCAGCGTGACTTGTAATGCGATTCATGATGCAAAATATGAATGACAGCGCGGAGGTTTAGGGTGCATGATGATCATCTTGTTCTTATTTGCATCATCGACAACAAGATCTTGTGTAAGTTACATCTAACTGACTGTCTTCTTTTTGCCATCCTTAATATGTCTATGTGTGTGTACACTACTTAACGTGCTGATGAAAAAATCTTCCCAATGCAGCGGGTCGTCCTCACTTACCGGAGGTCAAAACTGCAAGGACAAGGAGTAATGCTACAACACTAGATGCGAGCAAGGTGACGTTGATATTTTGCCAGAAGCAGGACTGTTATGGAGGTGGAGTGCCACCACATGATTGCTATTGTTGCCTGCCAGAACCACAATTGGCGTGCTACAATACGTGGAGTGAGTGCAGGGCAGTGTGTCCTCATTGCAATCCCAAGTGCCCGTCATATTCCCCCTCTCCCCTTTGAATGGGTATTGCTTGCGATCAACGCGAATGATTACAGTAGGCAAGCAAGCTCTTTGTAAACTATAGCATGTATCCGCTGCCCGTTCCCGTTCTTCCATCTTTGTTTAGTTTGTGTTATTACTTTCGGATTCTCAAGAATCACGAGCTCGTGTCTCTTCTTCATAGTTTATCTGATTTTATATTGTGAAGAACTGATGATGGCTTGTCCAACTGTTACTCTGTGTTAAGCTAGCCCATTTGGATCATTTGTTTAGATTTACTGATGTAGGGTTTCTTCGGATGGGCAGATATTAGCACAATTCCTTTGGACTGGAGAACAGATCCCTGGCGCTGTCAATCCGTATCTGGATAAAGCCTAAATGAAGCCTGTGCATACCAAGCCCTTACAGGAAACCATTGAATTTGCATTTAGCTTCTTGTCCCTCGCATGTTGTATGCCATTATCATGTTTTTATTTCCTATATTGAAACTTGAAATGGTATATGCATTCCAAAAAGAGGAAGAGCTTGAACTAGAAATTGTGAGCTGACTGAACTTTGGAAGGAATGTGTCGAAGCAACGGAGACTCAAATCCAGAATTATGCACCAAGTTCACTACTTATATCTAATCACGCACCAAGTTCACTACGATCATCTTGATGCCAGTTGCCCGCTTCTATATGTCATATATTTTCTGAAACAAACAAATATCTGTAGCTGTAACTAAACATGGATCTAGTGGACATATATATAAACAGAGTTGACAGACAACGTTTATGGTATCATCTAATCAGGCTACGAACTTAGATCAGGGGAACATAAACATATGGCGTCGGATGCCTACTGAGTAGGCAAACGCCTTCTCCATCTGTCCCAGGCAGCGGTCCTTCTCTGCTCGAGACCAGCCCTGTAAAGGAGCAAGTGCATGCCCGAGACAGTATTGTCAGTTTGTTCAAAGCTATCCATTTCAGATTTCAGTAACAGGTTCAGAAGGCACGAAGCCTAGTTTCAGGTAGGGGGCCTTACGGAAGCGACTCGGTTAAACCTCGCCCTGACATTTTGCTGCATCTGCGACAGATCACCCTCCCACTCGTAAAACAGCAGCTCTTTCTGGAGATTGATCTTCTCGGCAACCTGACGACCAGAGAACATAAATTTATCGGTTAAGATAAGATGCTACTAGCAAATGCAGAGCTGCTTTGATTGCAATATGTACTGATTATTACAAAAGAAAAACACAGTTTTCATATGATTTCAGACATAATATTAATTAATTTATCATCACCATTTTGCCGATGATTCGGCCTCCAGCGGTATGTGCAAAGTAGACGTTGTAGAAATGGCAAACAAAGGCCGGGGATCCTTCTCAGACAGCTCTTTAAGAAAGGAAGCGTATGTAATGCCAGGAGCTGATGGTTCCGGAATCGCGTGACCTTGTTGCCTGAACCATTCCAAATCCTTCTTCAGTGGTTCTGATCTCTCCAAACCAGTATCCTTGAACTCAGCATCTGAAAAAGAATTATCAAATGTATGACCTGAATGTCAACAAAGTATGGAGCATCGTCGTCTACCAAATAAAATTTGAAACATTGGTGAATGGTGATGCATGTTTTTATCACCACTGTAAAAAAGATGAAGGAGAAGAGTAGCAGTGCAAGCACTCACACCAGGGGACGGCGGCGCGGCCGACGATGGACTCGAGCGTCTGGAAGACGAGCTTGCTGTCGACGAGGAATCGGAGGTACCCCTCGACGGTGGGCTGCCACTCGGCGACGGGCGGCTCCATGGGCGCCTCCTTCCTCCCGCCCCTGGCCTGGTCCCTGGAGTGCAGCCGCATGGCCGCCGCCCGCATCTCCACCATAAACGGTGTGCCTACCTCAACCCCTCTCATGGCAGGCGCCGTCTCCGTCGCCGCCGCCGCCGCCGTCGCGACCACCCTCCTCTGCGCCGTGACAGAAACCCCGCCGGTCGTCGTCATCGGCCGGCACACCACGGCCACCGCACTGGCAGGCGGTTCGAGCGGAAGCGACTCGCAGTCGCGGGGTTGCCATCGAGGATGGAGTGGGCGGCACAGGGAACAACGGAGAGCCATGCGAGCGGCGCCATGGTGCACAAGGTTGCTGGATGGAACACGATTGACAGTAACGTTAACCGAGGTGGAGAAGAACAATGCGGGTGGCATGTGTCAGTTAGAGCTGGAGCTCTTATAGGGAACGACGGGCAGGACATCACCATCGGTGGCAGCCATTGGAGCCCTGTGTTTGAGTGGCGACAGCGCGGAGGAAGTACGTGGACAGTGCGCGGGAGCGGACTGTATGACTGTTTGGTTTTCGTCCGTACGTTTTGATTTCTCGTCTGTTTTTTTCTTCGTTCAATTCACGATGGGGACTAGTTTGGACAGTGCGTCATTTTCTTTTCACGTGTTGGTTACTATTGGTTTGGTTTCTGTTGTTCCAGACTCTTTGCGTCATTTTCTTGTCACGTGTTCGGCACTATTTGCGTCATTTTCCACCACGTATCAGCGTAGGAACCATTCCTTTATGTTTTCACCTTCCCATTCTAATTTCATTTCCTCTACGAATATCAAAGCAAACAATGAAGGATATCATATTGGTGAACCTTTGATCTTCACCACTAAATGCAATCCGACGAGGGATACCACATTTTTTTTTCCACAACGGATACCACATAAAAATCGAGAAAGATTTTCCTATCTCTATATATCTTATAGAGCGAAATTCCATTATTTATTTCTCTTATCAAGCAAAGTGCACACATTAGCATCTAGTAGCACATGTCATTATGTTTTCATTCAAACTATTCACGTTAACAAACCACATCATTTACTAACATATATTTAGTTGTCTATATTAGAATGCTAAAAATCATCTACTAACATATATTGCAAAACAGGTGTGGGATAGAGAGTGAAATCCAAAAAAAAAAGTGTTAGCATTACTCTGTCACCATTCCCAATCCATATTCCACTACCCAACATAGTGTAAGAGACAGGATCCCATATATAAGACTACCGAAGGCTTTGTTCATATATTGTTGTAGTATAAGTAATAAGGCCTACCATGTGAAGCAGAACATGATTTGCAGTATGTAATGTAATCATGAAACTAAGTTCGCACACATCTTTGAATAGTACTAAGAGCTTATATACATGTCTATTGAATTTACTGTTTCGTTTCATCGTGACAAATGCTAAACAGAAAACAGAGAAACACATGGATTTTATGTTCTGAGCAGACCAGTGAAACAAAGACAGGCAAGATGTGAGATTTCATTCAAGTTTGTAATAAATTCTATTGATTTGGATAACAGATACTCCAATCCAGACAGGCCACGAAAGACTTATTATTATTCATTAGTACTTGAAGTAAGGATCATCATACTTAGTTTCATTACATCCAGAAAAATTAGAACTAGCTAGAAAGGTAGATAAACAATTGACCAACCCGGGCAGGGTGCATAAGACGAATTACTTCTCTCTATTAAATAGGAAGGAAGAAAAAAATACTAACACTATTTTATACGTGTAACCAGGGATCACCAAGTACCTGACAACAGCTAGCCTTCCGAAGGTGCTTGGTGAACTCAGAAGGAATGAAAGGCAAATTGCCAATGATGTTGTCAGGGGGCATTTCAGTGTCCTCATCCTCATCAGAAGGGGTGGCTTTGAAATCCTTATACCATAAAACCTTGCTTCTACCTATGTTAAGAGCAACCACCCATGCCTTTGCACTAGGAATTAAGCGACTCTCCTTCAATATAAAATATATGATGTTGGGATCATCCATGCTCACCAGAGGAAATTGTGGCACAATGCGTGGAAGCTGATCATCATAACCCTCCATAATCCTCCATATCCATGCTTCACCGGTTGGTTGTTTCAACTGTGTTACTTTGGTTTGTTTCATCTATTTTTCATGTGATGGTTTTTAGGTTCTCCGGCGAACTGATGCCTCTCACCCCATCCTTTATCCTCCTCCTCCTCCTCCCCTCCCTCCTCGTCCACCTCCCCCTCGTCCACCTCCTACTCCTCTCTCCCCTCGGATCTAAGGTTTTCATGGTGGATAGGGATCCGGGGAGGCAGATCTGGTCGTTGTTACGATGATGCATGTTTTAATGTTGCAACAGATGATGTGAAATGTTCCAACGGTGCCTTTTGATTGTTGCAATAGGCATTTCTTTGATGTTGCAAACAGATGATGTGAAATGTTGCGGGTGAGCTCATGCCTTTGGTTTCTCCAACTCCGGTTGGTTGTTTCAACCGCGTTGCTTTGGTTTGTTTCATCTATTTTTCATGTGATGTTTTTAGGTTCTCCGGCGAGCTGATGCCTCCCACCCCATCCTTCCTCCTCCTCCTCCTCCTCCACCTCCGACTCCTCTCTCCCCTCTGGATCTAAGGTTTTCATGGTGGCTAGGGATCTGGGGAGGCAGATCTAGTCGTTGTTACGATGATGCATGTTTAATGTGGCAACACATGATGTAAAATGTTATGACGGTGCCTTTTCTTAATACCCTTTAATCTCTGAGAACAGTAGTAACACAACTAGTGCGTGTGTTGTTGTACACAGCCGGTACGTAACTAGTGACGGTAGAGAGTAGGTATGTTCTTACACGACTACACACCTGCAGTCACAGGGCAGCAAAACTCTTATTTCTTACCTTTTGCATCTTGCCCGTTGGATAAGCAACATGGATGAAAGTTAGAAACCGATACGGATGTCTTACAGCAGTGAATTTGGCACAGCAAAGGTTTACACTGGCCGTATATCGATTTGCACGAATACTGAACCGGCCGTGTAGGTTTTTTTTTCTTTTTTTTTGTTTTTTTTTTTTGGGGTTCTTTTTCCAAAGTCTAACAGTGATGAGGATTCAGCTCCGGCCGTGCTCTTCTTTGCGCTTAAGCAAAAGGCAGTTGACCTGCAAAAAATTGAAAACTTCAGTGTATATTCTATTCTATATATCCGATCTGGGTCGTCTCGCATAATGATCAACGGGTCAACGTAAATATGTAAACTGTTCTGGAACCGAAAACACTATTTAAGTATTTATAAATTTATATATCTATACGAAATGGGCGGTTGCTGTGTTTATATAAAAAAAACGTGCACACACGTAAATATGTAAACCGTTCTGGAACCGAAAACTATTTATATATAATATCTATACGAAATGGGCGGTTGCGGTGCTTATATATAAAAAAAAAACGTGCAGACACGCGGCAGAATTTAGAATTAAAAATTATACACGAAAAGCAATGGGGGCATTCCGAGAATTGAACTCGGGACCACTCGCACCCTAAGCGAGAATCACACCACTAGACCAAATGCCCGCTCGATGAATTACGGAGAAACAGAATTATAATATATTAAACATATGCGATGATATTATTCTGGATATAATATACTCCTGCTGTCCTACCCGGCTACCCCTGGCTTAGTAGCTTGTACAGAAAATAGGCGCATATTGTCGGCTTCCTCGAGACAAACACACAGAAGTTTCTTGTGAATTCGAAACACGAATGTTTCACTCGATCGGGCATTTCTCTCCTCTTCTAAATCTGAATTTTTCTTTCACTCAATCTTCAACCCACCTCTCCAATTCCGGAGAGCTAGATTTTTTCGTCCCCACTCTCACAGCATCTCTGTCGAGATTTATGGTTTTCCAGAGATTTGGATATTTTTGTGTTATGGCTCAGGGTTTTGGATTGGGATTATAGACTTCAGACGGAGAAGGGAGAAAGGTTGGCTTGGCGGTAGATGCCGTTAGTGTGTACGGGTGCAAGGCGTGGTGAGTGATGGTGGACCGAGCCGAGTGCACCGATACGGGATAGTACTGATATGCTGTTACAGATACGGAGATACGGTGATATGACATTTTTCCAAAAACAAAGATATGCTTGGTGTTACAAAGATTAAGGCTTCACCAATTAGTGACAAATAGCTAGTGAGATAATAAATGTTACAGTCGTGTAAATGGGCGACCAAACTGGATTGTTAAGATGATGGGCTTCAATTTGGAGGGTTATGAGCTACGAAGTATCAGATAAGTATCATACAAAGTATCAAAATTTAATAATTTATTTATAGTTTTATAATTTTTTTAGACAAAAAAGATTTATATTTTTAGGTGATGTATATTATCCAATACTCCTCTGATACGTTATCAGAGGCGTATCGCGGAGTATCCAATATGTATCGTGATAACGATCCACAACTTCAAGAAAGTATCGGGGTATCCTAGTAATTGTCTTTTTTTTTTTTGATAAAATGTAACCGTATATTAATTAAGAAAGATAGAAGAATACAACCATTGCTTTCATTTCCTAGTGAAATTTTATTATTTGAAGAGAAAACCAGAGCTAACAAAATCAAATGTCATTGGCTTTCAACATGCAATAAGCCAGTAACATAATTTAGGGATTTATATAAGCCTAGTTAATTTCAGTTTCATGGGTAATCCAACTCTTCGGGTTAATTAAGTCCCCTTGAGCAAAATATACTCATTACAGTTTGGAGCTCATCAATTCATAAAGTTATATATACGTGCAGCACGATCCCCTTGATTTAAAAGACATTCAACTATATATATCAATCCAGCTCAAAAGATAGAGATATATAAGAGAGTTATATATATGATATGAAGCTTCTGCAAATACGATGTGCGCCAGCCGCCTCTGCTTTGATCGGAACTCAGAAGTGGTGTCCATGACAGATGCAGATAGAGTATTATGAAGTAAAAAAAAAAATGTTGTATATATCACGGTAGATCCGGGTATTGATGTAATCATCAACAATTCATTAACCAACTAGCTTCTGCGGCCTGCAGTAGTACACCGCATCGTCACTGCAGATACATTGCACTAGCTACCTACTCTTGCAAGCTGTGTGAGAGAATTGATTAACTTGCACGCCACTAAAACAAATCAATCAATAAATAAATAAATCAAATCCATGAGTAGTGTACCAAATAGTATTTGTACCCTAGATACATATTTTATATATATTATTATTGTACAACTAGCATTGCACAAAAAAATCAAAACAAATCCTTGCATAAGAAAACACACACATCACGTACGCAAACTACGACTAATGTGGTTGAACTGAAAATAAACACGTATATGTGCAAGATCAGGGAATTCCTCGATGAGTATCGTCCCCTATTGTCCCCTCCTTTTCAATTCCATGAGTGCAGGCGTGCACAGACTGGCTTGAATTATTGTCTCTCTTGATGTTACGAACTGGTTGGATGATGATTGGATCGAAGGCCAGGGGAAAAAACTGAAAAAACTACACTATATACAGTTCCTGAACTGCAGCCTAATTAACCAAATTCAAGCAAGATGGTCGATCTTCGAATCCATCTCCTGTCAATGGCCATGCATGCAAGAAACCCTAACGCGTGCTGAGGGCCAAGTGTGAGCTGAGCACATGCCATGGCAGCACCACTCACCAGTTGATCTGATCTGATCACTGCTGCTGCGAGGACAGCGAGCCGAAGATGTCGAGGAAGCTGGCGGACGGCGAGCCGAGCGTGGCCGCCGCGCCAGCAGGGCTGAGGAAATGATGGTCGCCGACGTGGTGCAGCCACCCGGGAGACACCAGGGGGGGTGGTGGTGCTCGCCCTTGAGCGCGGCGCCACGGAGTGGGCTGAGGTCGCGGAACATTAGCCCCGACGGCGACGCGGCCGCCGATGGAGCCGCGGCCTGCTGCTGCTGCTGCCGCGTGGCCGTCACGGACACGGACACGGCCGGGCCGGCCGGCCGGTTCAGGGCGCGCGCCTTCACGCGCACCGGCGGCGTCGACCTAGTCTTGTTGCGCGCGCCTTCCGATTCCTCCCTCGGTGAAGACGATCCAGCTGCAGCGCCTCCTCCGGACGTTGACGGCCTGCTCTTCTTGTCGCCGCGGCCGGCGGCGGCTTCGGGGCCCGTGAGCCGCTGCACGAGCGGCAAGAACTCGTGGGCCTCGACGTGGATGATCTTGGGGGACACCATGTAGATGATGACCGGCTTCCGCTCCGGTTGCCCGTGCCCGGCGCCCGCCTTGCCGATCTTGCGCGACGCGGCGTGCACGCCGAGGGCCCGGCCGGTCCCGGCGGCGCCTGCGCCGTGACGGGTGACATCGGCGTCGAAGCTCGCGGCGGAGGCCATGGGATGGATCAATGCAAGGAGATGGTCGATGGAAGGATCGGATGGGTTACTATATAGTATTGGATGATGGAGGCAAGTAGAAGTGGACACGAAATAAAGATTTGAAGGGGACGGGGTAGCTGACGACGGACAGCAAGAGGCTAAGGCTCTGTACGGGGGGATGCATGGGGAATATATAGCGGAGGACGGCGTCTTGGAGCTCTTGGCATTATGTGGCTCTGGTCAACCAGGAAAAATCGAAGGGGAGGACAACACTGCAATGGAGAGTGGCACGTGCCTCCTAGTCCATCCAATATGCCCATTTCTCCGTAGCCCAAATGTGCCGCATTCCCCATCATCGAATTATGGTATGCATCTGCCGGGTGCTGTTTCATTCAACAACTCAAAGCACTTGGCAATCTACATGGCATGTAATATGACACGCCTGAAAACAACAAAACGAAATTCTCAATCATCGTTTGTTTTTTCTTTTGACATGTAATACGACACGCTTGAAAACAACAAAATGAAATTCTCAATCATCGTTTTTTTGTTTTGACCTTATTAGAACTAGAGTATTTCTCCAAGAGTTTTTCTTAAACTTACTCTCTAAATCATCATTTTTTTTTTTTGGGGCAGGGGGGTTTGCACATCCCCACCTGCTACCACAGATTCCGCTCCAGAAAGGATCGGTAGGCGGAAGGCAAAGGCCTTGTTTACAAAGTTACAACCGAGAAGGGGGTAGGGATGTAGAGTTTTACATGAATAACAATTTGCTTCAGTTCCTAGCTAGAGTTACACTCTTCCGAGGGATGCGGCAGCTCCAATCCTTGATGGCTTCTAAGCACCTTGCCTTTAGCTAGCCAATGTCTAGGTGCCATCGCCCTGAAGACCACTTCATTGTGGTGCTTCCATATCTCCCAACAGAGGAGGAGAAGTAGTGGGTGGAGCAAGGGGTCGAGAGAGCCCCATCTCATGGACTTTGGCCACTCCCGCAGGATCCCAGTTGATGGAGGTCCAGAAGGACATGATGAAGGGACACGAGGCCAGAGAGTTGAGGTGGTCGGACCATTTTCTTCCCTGGTGCAAGAGGCCATAGAGATCTATTCACTTGGCATTGCCGATTTTGGCGTTGGGGGGGTGCAAGAGCAGCTCAATGAATCATTTGTTGAGCCATTTGAAAATCAATCTATAACTCTTTTCATCTTCTAGCAACTTCTCTTTCTCTTATGTGAAAGCTAGAAAGGTCGCTCCAAAATAGAGGATGTACGGTTATATTTGGAGTTGAAGAAGTTATCAGAGGATATTTTTTCCACGATTCCTTAAAATTACAAGGACATATAAGGAGACTCTTGGAATTCCTCTTAGGCCGTATACCAAGAAGATATATATGCAATTTACCCAGAATAATGAGTATGCTATATTTTTAAAATATGCATTTCAAGTCGCATTGAATTTTTTTTTTTATACATCTATTTTGCTATGCATCTGAATATATATAATAAAATAGATGAAAAAAAAAGTTAAAAACCACTTATAATTTAGAATGGGGAGTATTGTTTTTTTTTTTGAATGGCTAACTCACACGGTATAGTACTCCTACCAGATACCTACGATGATGAGTGCTAAAATTACTTGATTCGAATCGAATCCATGGTCATCGATATTACCAAATAAAGCCACAATGGATCCTGCCACGCCTACGCAACAACCACGCACCCTTTTTGACAAAAACCCACACCGGCTATCATCTGGGCCCCACACCCACCAGTGCAGGAGGTAAGATCGATCGGCCGGATGGGAGACTTTGGCAAGAAAACCCTCGTCCACGCGCCATGAACAACCCAGCTACTAGCTGCTATTAGATAGAATAAATAATAATGCAAGTGGTCATCCCCTCGCTTTTGTTTACCCTTCCTGTCGGCTTCGGCTGAGCGTAGATGGAGGCCGCCACGGCCTGTTAGTTCGTTCACCTCACGCCATTGGCCGGCGCCGCCGCGAAGTCAGCGCCCGCGCGTACGTGGCGCGCGGCGAGAGCCCCGGCCCGCTCCCTGTGCCTAGCTTATCGCATCGCTGGCGTGGCGTACGCCTCCGATGACATACGCGGGCCGACGGGTCATCCGGCCAGTGTTCTTGAAAATTTTGCTACTATATGCATGACCGTGCAAGTGGCATGGTGGTGGTGGCCGGCCTGCTGCATGCCGACGACGACGACTCTGCACCTGGAAGAGGACGACGGAGTGGCCGAGAGCCAGGAAGTCATCGCGTGCGCAGTAACGCACGGCGGCCGCGGGTGGTGGTTCGTCTCGGTCGTACGGCGACCGTACGTATGTGTGCACTGTGCGCCGAGAACACAGCACACACCGAGGAGGAGGAGGCCAGGCCTGCGTGCATGCATTCGTCCTGCCTCTGCAGGCGTCTTGAGTCTTGACCAAGAGAGAGGATAGGTCGAAGCAAGACCGGCCCGACGAATTCCGGCAGCACGCACGATTTAATTTCTAGCACGATTATGGTGCGTTGTCGCTCGCCGCCGGCCGCAGCGCATATTGAACTGCATGCCAAGTTGCCAACAACTGCCACGGGACGATGAACCAGGTGATTACTACTACAAGGTTTCCCAAATCATTAGCAGCTAGCGCATCATGGCCTATTCGGAATGTGGAAAATTTCACATGTATGAAATCGATCTGGCGATAAAAAATATACTACTCCTTCCGTTTCAAATTGGAGTTCATTTTGGTTTTTTCTAGATACATTGATTTTGTTATGCACCTAATTATACACTATGTCTAAATACATTGTAAAAAGAAATGAATCTAGAAAAGTCAAAGTGAACTACAATTTTGAACGGAGGGAGTACATGCCAATTTGAATGTTCATCACACACAGGCTCCTTGAACCAGTCAGTGTTATTACCCACCCGACAGCAATGTCTAAATTTTCCACCACACGACAGCAATGTATAAATTTCCACCATCGACTGCTTCCTTCCTGCTCGATCAAATAAGGGTACAACACGTACACAACTTGTAACCACCAAACACTGCGTGCGGCCGGACTTCACTAGTCGCTGACATTTACAATGGTATAAAATAAAAGTAGAACAGACCGCCTTCAACAACTAAAAAAAAATGTAAAACACAAGCACGTTGAAGCTTGACCCGCAGCCTGCGACGACGACGCGCGCGCGGCCACTAGCTTTTACCATGAAGAAACTGCATAAGTCATATCAAGGCAGCTTTTCAGCAGGTTCCACCCTGCTTCCATATGTACTTATGCGCCGCAACAAAAGGCCGTA
Organism: Hyparrhenia diplandra; assembly: GCA_015847255.1. Lineage (NCBI taxonomy): Eukaryota > Viridiplantae > Streptophyta > Magnoliopsida > Poales > Poaceae > Hyparrhenia > Hyparrhenia diplandra. The sequence goes on from JADLZK010003001.1 coordinate 71,161, forward strand.
ACTACTAACCACCCTGGAAGACCGGCCTCGCCACAAGAAAAAGTCCCCCAAAAAAGGCATTGCTAGAGAGGTCATTATTATAGATACAGCAGGTAAAAAAAGGTGCGATGCTTTCTCACCAAAAATCACAGCCGCCGGCACATTTCCTTCTCATCCGATACACCACCGTACCACTAATAGGGGTATTTGGTTTCGTGCTAAAGTTTAGCACCTATCAAATCAGATGTTGGCGCATTATGTTTTATGAGACAAAAAATTTTAAACCTAATTAGTCTATGATTTGGTAACATGATGTTACAGTAAACATGTGCTAATTAATGAGGGATTAATCGACAGCAGCAGGAGATGTGAGTTTCTCGTTCCCGGACGCCATCGCTTTCCTCCCAATTGACAATTAGTGGCAGCCGCGGGCCGCATGGGGCGTGACCTTGATGCCTGACGCCTGACGACGACGACGTCGACCCGATCCCATGCTTTGCCGTGGCCGCCCCAGAACGCGCCGCGCCGCGGAACCGGGCAACAAATGGGGCACGCGTGCGTGCATTGCATTGCAATTGCAATTTCGATTTGCAAAAGGAGGCGACAAGAGAAGACCGGGCCCGCCATCCGTCGTGCATGGCTAATGGAAGTGATCAATTAAAAAACCTTGAAGGATTGATTCCAAGGAGACACCGTCATGATCTCTTCTCAAGTCGATTTCAGAACTTCCTTTTCCAAAAAGGGCACCATCATATCTTGAGAAGAGACCTCAAGGCGATTTCAGAACTTTCTTTCCAAGGGGTGGGTGTCATCTTCAGAAGTCAGAGACTACTGCAGGGTCGATCCTGCGTGTCGTCTGTCTTCAGAAAAGGCTATTGAAATTCACACCACCATCGTCTTGAGTTTTCAAATGTGCAGGTTGCAATCATCAGCTTATTCAGCTGCAAGAACAAGCGCGGAACTTGATCGGCTGGCGGAAGCCATCCGAGGCTTGCCCTTATCCCATATGCAACACAACTCCAGCATGAAATGGAGAACTTGTCAGCATCGTACTACCTGGAAAAAGTGAGCTCAGTAATTCGCATACTATTAGTAGCACGAAATTGCTTTCCCCGATCTTATTTCCAGTCGTCCTGAAACGTGCTACACAAATTTCTGTGCTACGAACTATGCATGATCGCTTATATATCAACAAAAAGAAAAACTAAGCACCCCAAATAAAACGAATAGCAGTATTGACAAAAGCTAGATGCAGAGTTGCAGACTGTTTTCCTAACACACTGGTACTTCCATGTTAAGCCCTCTTTGGCAGGGGCTTTTCTACGGACTTCTCTCCAACTGTTTAATAAAAAACCTTGACAAACATATGTCAACTTCTAAAGCCAAAACAACCAAGCCAAAAAGGGTAAAGCCGAAGTCATTCTTGTCATAATGTGGCTTTCCCTAGCTTTACTATTTTTTAGAAAAGCCCAAGGACCTTAGTCATCGATTTCAATATTCAAATTCATTGAAATGAAAGGAACAAACGCCTTCCATTTCAGCACTATGCTTCCCTTCGTTAACGTGATATTATAAATATATCCAGCTTCATCCTGACATTATCTATGAAGATCATGCTGTCCAAAAACCGTTAGTTGTCTTCTTAAGATTGACCCAAAACAGCAATGGAGAACATATTCTAAAATCAAATAATTTGTTGAACCTGCCATACATTATTTCCAGGCACCACCATGCCCAGGTGTCCCCCAAGTTAGCTAAAACAATATAATACTCCTAGATGAAGCTTTTCTTCTTTGACACAGTTATAAAACAAACACACAATGACTTTATATTACAAAATTGCCTGAATATAATCAAAACATAAATGCTATTATAGAATCACCACACATTTATGTAATTTGAGCTCAACAGGTTACAATGTCCCTATCACCCCTCTGCCCCCAAACCCCACCACACAAAGTATACAAGGAACAGTCATTTTCAGTGCATCTAAAAATATGATAAGATTAGATATGCACAGGTGTAAAAAATCTAGGCCCCAAGGTAAGCAGTGAGTTTCGGTGGTTAATAACAGCCTTGCAGTTGTGACTAATAAACAGATTTGGATGTTAGATCACAAATTCACAACGCATGAGAATGATGTGTCCCCCAATATTGATGGAAAGACGATCAACAACTCAGATTGAAGAAACATATTCTTGTTGGTCTTTGAACATCCTAATTCCTAAAGGGGGATTGATTGCTATTAAGCTTGACCAAAGTGTGCCGTAGAGATGCAAACCTGGAACACTAATTGGGGACTGTTTACTGTGCAATAGAAGAGTGGAAGAAACAAGAGAACATCTGTTCCAGGAATGAAATTTTATCAAAAGATTCTGGCAGATTCGAGGAATCTCTTATAATCGACATCTGGATTTCTGCAAAGCATGCAAGAACAGGTTTCCAACATGCTTTCGTCATGGAGATCTTAAAAGTCGCAGCATCATAAGTTTGGAACTTAATGATGGCAAGATTTTTCAATGGTAGACCTAACATCAGGCTCTGGACTGTGAAGTTCAGGGATCTATCTAGCTATGCACTCATCCTACACTAACACAGGGTGAAGGAAGACACCAGGCCTCCTATATGAAAATGATTGTAACTCCTCAGTTTTGCTAATTTTGTTATGTATATTTATGTCATAATAAGGAAGCCTTTTCCCCTTTCATATATTTTTTTTTAAAAAAAAAAGCAAAGTCAATTTCAGAGCAACAAGCGTGAGGAACTAAACTGAGATTGGCAGCAGAGCTGAACACAAATGCAGCATATTCTGTAGATTGTGATAAAGGATAATTACGTTATACTATGTCTGATGACGGATACACACCAAAAGATGATCTCATCACAGCTTATTAAGTTACTAGTAACTTAATTTCCTCGTAATTCGAGATTGTAGACTGACTAACTTCAGTGTGCTGTACCAACAGTAGTCACAGAAAAATTAACCATGCAATTTGCATGAAACATATTACTCCCTCCGTTCCAAATTATAGTTCACTTTGGCTTTTCTAGATGCATTGTCTTTGCTATTCACCATGTCTAGATGCATAGCAAAACAAATGCATCTAGAAAAGCCAAAACGACCTACAATTTGGAACAGAGGAAGTAAAATTTTAGTGAATTTGTGATGTGACAACAAGCACTATCATTGCTAGGTAGCAAGAACTGACAGAAATAGTCATAAGCTAGGTACAGCTTAGATTGCAGAAGATTGCATATTAGTCATGCCCACAAAAACAATGCAAACAAGGTAGCAAATAGCAGTTATAGGCTAACCATAACATACAAGATTATTGTGTGCAGGAACACCTATTCCAGGCACAAGAAGAGGCCAACCATGGCATTACCAGACACAGAAACAGCAGCAGCCAGGCAATGTGTCCAGTTGAATAGGCGGCATGGTCGTTAGATGAGGAGATTTGTTATCCGATTAGCTTGTCAGCTTCTTAGGTACTTTAGATATCAAGAGACTGATTACAGCAGTTGATAGGAGTTTGGTCTGATTAGGAGTTAAGTTGAAAGTTTGTTGCTTGAAAGACGTGTGTGTGCGTGTGTGATTACAGGCAATCTAAGTTAGCCTTCCCCTTCTCTACTTACTCTGCCTCTTTGTTTTGACACCTATCATGGTTTCCATGTCATAGCCAAGAGGTTCCCCTAAAAAAAAAAAAAAAAGTCATGGCCAAGAGGGACCAGGGCCTCTGCTGACTACCACGCATGGCTACGCCCTTCACCATCCTCGTTACACTAACATTGCAGCCCATAAAACATGATGAACATGCAGAAGTACAGAACACGGAGGCAAAGAAAAACTAAAAGTTGAAGGAAGACAGCTGAACATGTGTAGTGTAAGCACATAAAAATGTTCAGTAAAATCAAACATATAATTAGCTACACCATAACATGGACAATCGAGCATATATGACAACCTTGTGAGCTGTGGCAGATTAAGTCCCGGTGAAAGATGATGGCTAAAACAATCAAGCAACATGAATACTGTTGCTGAACATTGTGGTTGCAGCCATTGTGGTTTTCAACAATTATAGCAAACAGAATATTGTAATGCATTTCACAATCTAAGTTCTATTAGTTAAAGTTTAGTGGTCCTACAAAGTTGAATAGAAGGCACATCTTTGTTGGTCCTTTGGCTGTCAAACAGGGACGCTTTGGGTTCACATGTGCAATATATAACTTCAGTACAAGAGCTGAAATGTTTGCCGATTACCTAAACATTTTAGGATGTTGATATGGTACTGAGTACAGACATCCAAACTTGATGAAATAGATACATATGAAAGATTATACCAAGCTAAAAGGACTAAGTAGAAATAACTATAGAGATGATTCTTAATGTTAGTACCACAATCTGAAACTGGACTTTTATACCTATCCTTTCAGAACTGAACATTGCAATCCAGCCTAGAGTGTGATCCAACAGCAACAATTGGTCAATGTGAAACGAATTCTCCAATTGACTCCAACACTCTTTCGCGATGCCACACGTACAGCAGAAGAGGGCTCACCACCTAGAAGTCCATATGCAGCCACTTCTGGTAGTAAACGCAGGTGCTTGGCGAGATGACCCCCTCCGGTGAGCACTCATCAATCCTGGGGCAAACCCCACAAGGAATCCCCTCCATCATCCCTCCCTGCGGAGCCCCAGTCACCAGCCGGTAGCACATTGTGCCGGCCCTGACGGCCGTGAACTCCCCCGTGCCGGTGCTCTTGACCTCCTCGAGCACCTTGTCGAGCACCATGGTCTTGATGATATCCCTGATCTTGTCGATAGTGTACCCGGCCCTCGGGTCGTCCTTGAGAATGCCGTGGTGGATCATCTGCACGGTCGCGGCGCCGAGCCTCTCGACCTGCGCCTGGCAGCAGCGGCGCGCGGTGTGTACGGCGTCAGTGTCCAGGCGGCCGTCGTGGTACCAGGAGCCGCCGGTGATCTCGGCGGAGGGCTCGAAGTCGGTGGCCATGAAGATCTTCCTGCTGCGCTGGCGGACATCACTGACCTCCTTGAGGAGGCCCCGACCCACGAGGGAGCGCACGACCTTGGTGGCGATGTTGGGGCCCATCGAAAGCTTCTTGCGGATGTCCAGCATCCACATGCCCTTGTTTCCCGCCTGGAAGATCAGCTCGTACACCAGGCGCTCCTGGACGGGCAGTTGAGCGAGGATCTTCGCCGAGATGGTCGGCTGCTCGGGATCGGGGAAGGATTTGGAGGGTTCGGACAGCTGAGCGTCAGGTTGATGCTTCACGGAAGGGGAGGGCTCCTCCGGCGGCGGCGCCGGGCGCTTTCGCGGTGGCATGGCGCAGGTAGCGAGGGGATTGGCGGCGGCGGCGCAGGGCTGGGGAGCACAGCTGCAGAAGGGAGGAAGAGGAAGGAGGTCTTTGCTCCTGGGCCGCTCTTGGGCTTTTACGTGGGATTTCGATACCCATTGGCGGTGTAAAAGCATTTAGTAGAGCAATTTCCTTTTTCTCACAAAAAAAAAAAAAAAAAAGTAAAGCAATTTTCGTTTTCTAAACGCATCAACCTGAAGTCACTTTCTGTGATAGCTATTTCTCAAAAAAAAAATGTGATAGCTGGTAAATCTTGGTCACGAAGGGATCCACAGCACCACAGTTCCAAAAAGATAAAAAATGATGAATGATATAGTTCGTCTGTCAGAATTTTGTCCTAACTTCTTTTAACTTTGCCCAAGTTTATGTAAAATGCACACCATCGACGACATCTGCACAACATCGACAACATCTAATTAGTTTCATTTTATCAGATACTTTTCAATGGTGCATTTATTTGAACTTCTAGAGATTGTATATCTACCTAACCAGTTAAAATTTAGAGAAGTCTGACTTCAATCAAATAAAACTAAAATGGACTATAATTTGGAACTAATGTAGTAGCCTAAGGGGAGTAGCAAGCCAATAAATGTTTTTCTTTTAATCACAAGCAGTAACAACACCCAATCATAAACTCAGTAAACGATTGTAGATCAGCAAAAATACATGATCAATTCACAATAGTGAATAAAATCAGTTCAGTTCTCTCTCATGGTTGTGTTGGATTCTATGATTTAACATTTCCACCATTTTACAGCTGTTAGGAATCCTGAATTCATACAAATTACTGAATATACGACACGGAGATTGAAATCTCCAGCAAATGTAAGTCTAAAATTGTGACGAATCAAGGCATCAGATGTTGTACATTCGCCCTGTCATTTGGCTGCCTGCTCTATCACTGTTACTTTGCTCCACCTCTCTGGCTCCTCATCTAGTTGGGTTTGCTCTGCACGGATCTGGTAACTGTCCTGTGCATTGTTGCCCTGAAGAGGTGGCAACGAGAACATACTGACAGTTGAACTCTTGCTCCGGATCTCCTTCAGTGACCTAAGGGCCGCGATGGTGCTCTTCATGTACATACTCTCCATGTACTCAATCTCATCTAACTCTGGAATGCCACCCCCATTTACCAAGGAAGAACTTGGCTTTGCCAGCTTCTCTTCATCATTACTGTCTCCTTTTACATCTTCACTTGATACAGATGCCTCACTAACCGGAAGGAGCTGCTCCAGCATGGCTTCACACTGCTTCACAAGCTTGTACAGGAGATCAGTGGTGAAGAAAGGCTGCTGTAGAACTTTCTGGATGAAGGGCAACCGGATCAGGGCTCCAGTTCTCTTATCGTATTTCTTGAGAATCTTAACCAATCCTGCAAATGGCAACACGGTAAATAACCATAGTTACGATGAAAGATCTAAATAGCAAAGGTATCAAGAAAGTGATCCATCAGCACAAGACAAAATAGAAGGTCAATAACACTGTGATTTGGCACAGAATACAGTCAACAGAATTATCATAACAATGCAGAAAGCATGCCAACTACACTAAATTGATTGTAATCAGTTTCTCTAAGACCTTCATATTCTAGGCAGAACTCTCACAAAAATGCTTCACACAAATAATATATGATTATCGGATTTTTGTTCTCATGAAACCAAAAATGTATGAACAAAATCAGCAGACAACAAATTCTACTGAATGCAAATTACGTAAGTTTATTTTCTTATTAGCTGATACATGTGGAAAATGTCTCCGTTGTCAGCAAAAACTTATGTTGTCTTTGTGCGTTCCTGTTTGTTAGCAGAAACTTATATTATCTTTTTTATGGTTAGAAAGAGGCTATGACTTCTGAAACAGCATAGCCAAATTATAGCTAACGATGTGCACCTCTAGTGAACTTTAATTCTCAGTAAATGGTCCAGAGACAAAATATGTAAAGGAAAATAGCAGAAACCTTTGTATGTGCGCCACTAAAGGCGTCATTGGTCAACTGAAATGCATAAACCAACATATACTGGGAAATTATGATAAAAAAAAAGAACAGCTTGCGTGTCCTATTAACAAAAGTATGTGAAATCGACTAACAAAAGAAGTACTAAAAATCAAGCAACAGAAATGAGCCATGTAATTACAGAACACAAATATTAAAGCATTCAAGTACAGAAATCCCACAACAAGAAAGAAACTGATAAGTATAATGTTTATATCAAATAGTTTGCAAGATTAAATCAGCTTGTTATATTTCAAAGAAATAAACCTAAAAGTTGTTTCTCCTTTAATATCACATTATATCAATCAGAAAGCCAACTAAACTTCGTGAGTGCATCTAGATTCAGATGCAATTTAATAAACTAGACAAGTCACCTGATCAAAGATAAGAGTGACTCAAACAATTGGCTCTAAGCACATGCTTGAACACTATGAGTCTGATTGGTTGCCGCATATCCAGGCGCCTGTAGTACAACTTCGTACATATATCGTTACCTGCACAAGTCCATGTGCAGGCTGTCAGTCCTCAAAGCAAAGCCCAGCCTGCATCCCACAATTCAGCCAAATCCTATGCATACAGATATGCATCCTCCCTCCTACACCCGCTCTGCACCCCAAGGCTCAGTCTGGTCACTTACGCAGGATACCAATCACGGATAACACTATACAACTAACTATCTAACCGAACAACAACAAATTATCTTGCCTTAGTAAGGTTATGCTCCATAACCTCTAAAGCAATGCGATACTAATGTGAGGAACCAATCAAACCCTAAAACAGAAGGAATGCAAACAATGAACCTTATGCAAAGTCAAATGTTTAGGGGGGAAATGGTTCCATGCTACACTGAAACCACGTTCCATTCAAATAATCTTTAGTTAAATCGACACATCAGAACAGAGAAAAATTGCATACATGTGGGAAGGGAGTTAGACTTTTTGGATGTCGGTAGATCTAGTGGATTATTCATAAATCTGATGCATCACTGTAAAGGCAACAGGAGCAGACAGCTCAAAGGCTTATATTATGGTGAGTGGTCAAACCGCATCCACTGAAACTATTATGCTCCAGAACATGATGACAAGAGTAACTACTCGCTACCTTTAGTTCATGACAGCTCGCAAAGATTGACTTTATGAGAGTAGCCTACCAGTGTGGTACCAGTAAACCAATCTTGCACTGCAGGTAACGTCATAGCAGTCAAATGCATCTCAGCTTATTTAACGATTGCAAAAATGGCAATACTAGAACAGAACCACATGACCATTACCTTAAATATTTATCTATTTATTTAAAAAACTAGAACACATAAAACTGAAAAAGAAATCCACAAAAATTCAAATTGCCACATAACACCAATTATAAGTGGCAAAAAAGGTCTAGTTAGTGTATATTCATGAACTCAAGAGTCACGAGTCGAAACAGAACAGGGAAGTACTGCCTGATCTTACTGTCTAAAACAAAGCCCACTATAACAATGAAACCTAAGATGGTGCAGAAAAAATATCTTGACAGTAAACAACAAGAATTATTTTCAAAGCTTACGGGAGACAGTTTTTCTTCTGAGATTAAATACAGTTATTATAAAGGCAGAGATAACACCTAGGCAATTCACAGTAAATCAAACCAGCATAGGGATTTTTTTTGTCCTACTAATCTAATAAAAATTGATCAATGTACTGCAGTCCAAGATAGCATCCATTGGTTAATCCCAATCCGAGCAAAGAGCTCCTCACATGTTAACTTTCAAACAGGTAGAAGTGTGACTGTATGGTCACTATAGAGTGCTGTTTTTCTTTCAATTATTTACTATTTTTACAAGAAAATAGTATCACCTAACTGAATATTATATTAACCTTTGTCTCGCCCGAGGGTTCCGAATCAAACTTGTGTTTTTCTATTGGTGTATACCATCTGGGTACAAACCAAATGATTTACTTGCACAGTTGCACTCATGTACGAGATATAGCTAATTTCTCACGAGAAATCAACGCACATACCGCAGATCACAATTTCTCGGCATAGATTAATCTTTAGCAACATTACTTCGTCAAGAGTGAGGATAAATGGACTCTTGACATTTCAACTTAGTCACTACTAGTATGCATACTCAATGACAGCAACATGCCTTGCTGACAGGCAACACAGGAAGACGTCCCATGTTAGCTATGGCAAACACTGGCTGTTAACTCCACGAATATAGATGCCCAATTCACTCCACAAATCTAGATGCTTCATCCCCAATTCACAGCACAATCCAGGCTAAATAAATTAAACTTATCCGGAAGAGATAAACAACAACAGAGACAACAAAATTCTGGAAAATTAATCAACCGAGTGACATGAAAGCAACACATGCGACGCGGCTGGACGGGAGTGTGAGGCGGCTGGTGACTCACCGGTGTAGTTGAGGGCGCTGTAGTTCTCGAGCAGCACCATCTCGCCGTGGAAGTCGACGATCTCCTTGCGCACCCGCATGAGCTCCTCCTTGGACTCCTGGCCGGCGGCCCTGGCCACCCGGTCCTGCAGCTCCTGCTCCACACCACCCAGGCCACGCACGGCCAAACAACCCGATCAGATCAAGGAACACAGAATCATTTGGGAGGAAGGAAGGGGACGGGTTGGGCTGGGCGAGCAGGCAGGCGAGGCACCTTCTGGCGGATGATGTACTCCTCTTCCTTCTCGACGAAGAAAGAGTTGAACTTGTCGAGCTCGGCCTCGAGGAGCCGCATGAAGTCCGCCTCCTCTGGCGTGATCGCCGCCGCGGACGCGGACGCGTCAGCCTCCCCGGCGGCGTCGTCGCGGCGGGCCCGCTTGGGCTGCCGCTCGGCCCCGTTCCCGGCGCCGATGAGCTTGAGGCGCTTCTTGAGGTCCTTGTAGGACAGGAACTTGTCGCGCCACTCCGGGAGCGTCTCCACGATCTGCCCGCTCAGGCTCTTGCCGAACTTCATCGCCGCCGCCGCCTCCCTCCTCCTAGCCACAAGAAAGAAATGAGATTCCCGGAGGGGTGGGGGAGTGGATGAGTGAGTGGGTGAACGGATTGCGCCGGTGATCGTCGCGGTGGCGGGCTGATGGGGCTGTGAATGAAATAGAGGGGAAGGAAGGGAAAGGGGGACGACGGACGGAGGGAGGATGGATGGATGGATATGCGGGGCAGGGAGGTGGTGGGAAGCGGCGAATATTCGCGTGGAAGGATATTATTTGTTGTTGCGGTGCGTCCGCGACGCGAGTTTTTATTCCTCGCCCTCGCTCGCCGCCGCCGAAAAGGCCACTACCGAGGGTGGAAGACGCCGACGCCGACGGGGAAGAGAGGGAGGGACCCGCACGGGTGCCGGGTGGTGGTGTGGTGTGGTTTCGGCGTTGGAGCTATGCGGCGAAACTGGCACGGGCACGGGGCTGACACGGTCACGAAATCACGTGGACGAAGATTGCCGTGTGGCGGGTGGGTTGTTGGGAGCTGGCGTTTGGTTCCAAAGAGCTGGCGTTTGGTTCCGAGGACAAACATCCGCCGACGGGATGGGAATGGGAAAGCGTGAATTTCAAAAATTATATATAGGTTTTCACGCAATTTAGCTTTTTTTTTTTTTTTCTTTTATTATAGGGAAAACACAGGAAACAGAAATTTTTCTTATATTCCAAAAGAGGATTATTTGTGTTCAATTTTAAGACACCATGTGTTTGATTTAGAGATATCAAGACATGACCAAAGTTATATATTGGAGGTATATTTGCTCAATATGTGGGAGATAACTTAGTCTCCTCGAATTTAGCGGATTCAATCATCCCTCGTGGATAGCATTATGTGTCATCTCTACATGGCTAAACACAAGGGCTATTTTCATATCGGACGAAGAAGCGATTAATCGCGATTAGGCCCTTAAATATCTAGCCTTCGATAAGGTCGTTCGATCGATTTTTGAGCGTCGTAAGAAGGCCCGATAAAAAGGCAGATAATGCGGAGACGATAAGGAGAAACCTAGGAAGAGGAAGAGTGAGGGGAGACTACCCAATGAGGTGGAGCCTTATCCTCAACCCGGACTAGGGTGAATGGGAGAGGAGGTGGGTGAACATGAGTCCATCAATTGGTTCAAGGCTCACCTTCATACCATGAGATTAAAATCCACTTCTTACGTGAAAAACAAAAGGAATCGAAAGAAGCATGAGGAAGCTTGGAAGGAAAACAATAATGTCGGATGGATGGGAAAACAAGATCTCAAAGACAAGAAGAAATTCTTCCATTGACGCTTCAAGTCGGGTAGCAAGGGCTTCTATGTTAGCGAGACTTGTTAGAGGAACAAATTAACAAGGTTGGGAAGGAGTATGTGGTGCTCTTCAAATCACCCCATCATATATATATATAATATAGTATATACATGGATGACTCCGATAAATTTGTCAATTAAGTCATAGTAGTGAGATGACCTTATTATCCTTATGAAAATAGAACATATATGAAAAAAATAGGGAACACAAACGCAATGAACACACCTAAAGCGGGCCAAGGAAGTAGTAGTGTAAGAAGGCCCAAACCAATGCAACATGGAGAAACATGGGACTTGACACCACAAGTTATAATCGGACTCTGGAAGAAGGAGAGGAGGTTGAATATGACACCATTGGTTCAAGGCTCCGATGGTTTGTGTTTTGCAAAAAGGCCGACTACAAAAAACAAAACGAGAAGAATCAAAGGAGAAGAAGTGGAAAATAAGGATCAAATGGAAGAACCAAAGAACAAGATTAGGAAAAAGAGAGCCTATCTCTTTCCACCCCCTGCGCGTACAAACATAAACACATGGATGACTCCACTCCCTCAATTAAGCAAAGTTTGACCTTTTAGGAAAGAGAAAAACATCCGTCGCCTTGTCAACAAAACAAATCGGGTGGGTGAACTTGCCATAAGTTATAATTGTTTTGTAATTGGTGATGGATTGTTGTTTTTTACATTCTAAACTATCCAATAACAATGTTTTGGTAGATAATTGGACTCTAGAACCTCATTCTATAGAATCAAGTATCAAGATCCCGGTTTCATTTTTTACCTCGTTCTTTTTTATATCCAAACAATGAGGATATGTGTGGGTTTTATCCGCATGGGGATAACTACGATTCTTATTCTTTTTTAAAAAAAAAAAAAATAGGCAATGAACCTTAATCATCAAATAGCTAGCTTCTTCTACCTTTTAAGGAATTAAGGAGACTTGTTAGATCAAGTTGTGTTTCTAGGGATAAGATTAACAACAAGTGGAGTAACAATGCAAACCGTTGCTAGGAGAGCATGGTGGAAGATGGTTGATGGCCAAAAGTGTTAGATGGCGTGATAAAAATGGGCTAGCCTCTTGTCAAAAGTGGATCGATAAGGAAGTAAGTTCTCAAAGATCTAGATATATAGGGTCAGGATTTCAAACTAAGGTTGGTCTAACTTGGTATAATAGACCTTAATCAACCTATGCATTTTCAAAATATGCATTACTAAAAGATTCAAGATATAGGATCTATAGCCTATAAACCAAATTTTGAGATAGTCCATGTCCTATTGTACTACCCAGTTGGGTACACTAATGATGCATGCATACGGGACACGAGGATGCGTCACGACATTACTATGGGGCTAAAACAAGCAACATAGAATTCTATACAAAACATATGAAAATATGAACATTGGTTTTTGAACCGCCTCGATTGCGAATGAACAGCAATAATATTTGTCCAACTCATAAATGGAATATTACTATGGGGCAAAACCCAAACTTGGAATTCTACTCTACATTTGAACATTTTGAACTCGATTGAGAATGAACAACTAATATTTGTTTTCATTTTTTTTTTTATGAAAAACGAAACTTGTCACTACTCTACCATTCTACTAAGTGGTGAATTGCTCTAAATAGAAGAAAAGGTACGATGATGCCATGCATTTTTCTGTCTTTAGATTAATTATAAAATTATGAATTGACAAGTTGCAAATCTCTCCATCTCCATAAATAAAAAAGAGAGAAGAGATGATGATGATGCCATGTTTTTTCTCCTAGCTCCAATAAACAGTTTTGATAATAATTAATAATGCATGAGTTAATAGTAGTTTTGAGGGTCATTTATAACTATCAACGATTAATTGGTGTTCTGATGTGCCCCAAGCACCCTTTTTCTCTTGTGAGAAGGTTGGCAGTTGGCACCAGTGGCATCATAAAAGTCTATTATTTATATCTACATCAGAAATATTCTTTCTTTGGTGGGAATTAAAGTTTAAATGATTTCAATACTATTTTTCCAAACAAGAAATGCAACTGTTGGTCATATACATAGAGAAAGTTATTAATTTTCTCATATAAACACCTAGCTAGTTTACTGGACTTCCATGTTTTTTTTTTGTTTTGTTTTTTTGCAAAACGGTAACCAATGCAACTATGATTTTGCTATCCGATAAGGACATCTACAATAATGATGGCGAAAAGACGTCTAGTGTCTAACTAGAAACATGTGCTTGGATCAAACCTACCAATTGAATTTGACGAGAAATATGAGTTGGGAGGTGGAGATTGTGAGCATAAAGTGCTTAAGCATCAATATTATTCAGAGGCGTTGTTAGATGAGATATGTAGAGGAATATTCCTAGCAATAAATAATCACGCCTCTTTGACACACCAAGCTCATGATGTGTGATGATACGACTGAGTTGTGCCCTGACATATCCCTCCCTCTCTTGCAATGCTATCCAAATTAAAGGGTTGTTTGGTTCAAAAGTTCTATGGCTTTTTAGTCCAAGGGACTTTTTAAAAACATCCCTCCAATAGTTTTTTTTTAGGGACTAATAGAGAAAAATCTCTTTGAATTTGGTTTCTATATTTTTTTTTAGTCTCAAGGACTAAAAAGTCCCTCAACCAAACAACCTAAAAAAAACTAGCATAAAAATTTCAACAAAAATAGTTTACCACTTCAATATATATTCACACAATATAAAAATACATAATAGGTTTTCATATTTATATACATATAGTGCGTGAAAAACATTAGAGGCAGAATGCACAATTAGGACTGGAGCCGCACGAAATTGGAAAAAAGATAGGAGGATGAAACTATGATCTCAATGAGGTTTCATTGGAGCAAATGCCCATGAAGCAAATGCCAACTGTGTTTCATTGGGATGAAACTCAACTTCCGTCTCTCGTCTTAATTTCCATGCCACCTCATCACTTTTGATAATGTGGCACTATAATAAATTTGTATGAATTCTTCATTGAGACGATCTTTAGGACCAACACACGCCATTTTCAAGCAAATGACACTAGGACATGCCGCCAAAATTAAAATGTTGTAATCTAATCCCTTCCAAAAGTACTCCAAATGAGAGGCAATGCAATCTCCAACGCACAACAGAAGTTATATTCAACGTGTCATTATTAAACACATAATCCACCAATTATGCAAAAGCGGCGACTTGGCAGTGTTGGACGCCGAGGCAAAGCAAGTTCCAAAAACAAAACCACACCATGCGCCGCATCGAAGAACACAGTTCATGGGCCGCAGAGGATCCGAGCAACACTGGCCAATATTCTACTACACGTACTGTAGCCTCTTTAACAAAGTAAAACACTACTGCGGCAGTGGAAGATTCCGGGCATAATCCTTTCCCGGAAGGGGAATATCCAACCGGATATGTCCGAGATCCTCTGCGCGTCTCTGTCCCAGTCCCAGCAGCCTCGGTCCTGTTATTTTTCTCTGACATTTGCAGTTAAGTTTCTCTCTCAATCAACCGTTCAACCCAAGGAAATTAAATACGATAAACAGCAGCTTCTAGAGATAGCCAAAGAGATTATCGCGAGTCATGCATAATCCTTTCCCCGGGAGGATTACTCGGTGGCCCGAGTTAATTACCTGCTCTGTGTTTCGAAATGGCAGATGGCTGCCACGTAACGTTGAGGTGAAGCGACTGGCATGCATGCTTGGGTTCCACTTCAATTTACTCATGTGTAAGTGTACTGTACTTTTTAACAGAGGGTCTTCTTGCTGGTCGAAATAGTGATTTATCTGAGCGAGATAATGCATATGGGTTCTTATTGAGCTCTTAATGTAGTTCTCACGAATTCTCGTGTGTGTGCCACACTCCACGTGACACTGAATGTCTATCTCATTTGTTTAAGGATTAAAAAAAGGCATTCGGTGGTGGCCTGATTTTTTAAGGAAGAGGCCAAAGTTGAAATGGAAAAGACCAAGTGGACACTGCTACTGGGTTGGTTGGTCAAGTTGAGTGACATTGGTCAGTGAGAAAAGTACATGTCGTGGTAGGTTCCATACTGCGGTCCACATAAGATGATAATGGAATATGCCTATCCGATGTTGACGTACAGAAAAGTACACATGGTAATTTGTCGAGTTTTAGGTCGACATGAACCACCACTATGTGGTGTCGTTATTTTGTCGACTTGTCGTGCTTTGACTTGTTAATTGACCATAGGTCATATGGATATATTATTTAAGCTTGCTTTTAGGTTTTATACTTTTTTGCCACGAATTTTTAGGTTTTCTACTTTAGAACATAGTTACGGTACAATAGGTAATTGTGATCATAAAAATGTTTTTGGAAAAAAAAACACACAATAATGGAGTCGAGGGTTTTCCTTCTTAGCTGTGGTTGTCCTAAACTACCATACTTCCTTGTTCTCTCAACTGCATAGCATCTACTTCTATCAATGTTCACAAATCATGGTTTCGTTTCGGATCGACATGGTTACACTTACACTTACACTTACACACTTACACACCGATCCATAATTGTGTAAAACTAATAAACAATTGCAATGTCGTGAATAGAGCATAATAATATACATTTTTTAAAGACAAAGAATATAGCCTTATTTTCCACTTTCAGTGCGGAGTAGTAGAATTTAAGTGAGACAAATCCTCATCTATTTGTCCATCATAGATTGATTATTATTCTTCAAACCGGACCAAATCCATGGACATATGCACATAGCTTACAGAAAGACATGCACACACCACCATATATGTACATCTCGAGTGACGGAGTCCGTCTCTACAACCTTGAATCTATTATACACCCAACATGAAAGTACACTTTGCCCGCCCCCAACATGAACTAAAGTTGAATTTTATTACTCTATACCCAAAGAACTTTACCTTTGTTCTAAGTTAAGCTGCTATACAAATTGTAGTTGACATTAGATAACTACTATAGAAAACATAAGCGAGATGGGAAAAATGATTAAGCGGGGGCGGGCATCATATCCGCCACCATTGAAAGCTTTAGTTTCCTACCTCCGATAATCAAATCGAAAGAAAAATGAAAACCCATGGACACGTGTCGGCGTGCATCGTCACCGGATCCGGGATCGCAATTGGTGGTGAAGGCGCTTCAAGTCGACAACTTTTGTACAACGCATGACGAAGTCATCTCTAAGCATTGGAGATGAGCCCGGGCCGTCTTTTTTTTGCGAAGAGATGAGGCTTCCTTTGTCTCTAAGCATTGACAGGGGTTTTGTGCAAAAATAGCAACATAGAGATGGGACGAAGAGGCTAGTGGTGGAGGGCGAGGTATGGCGAGTTTGTAAGGGGCAATTGGACAACTATGCAAATACACCCCATAAACATTATGTATTTAGAAATCCAAAAAGTAAAACATTGATAAATGATAATAAAAAATACCTCACTAAAGAAGTTCTTTATACATACCTATAATAAAGCTTTATCATACCTATAATAAAAAGTTTTATTTGGGTACAAGCCTTGCAGAGGCATTCTTGTATTTTTCTTTTGAAGTTCCTTCTTAATTTCACAAAGAGCAAGTTCCTTGAATAAGCCTCGTAACTAAATATAGCACACCATAAGGTCATTAAGCCAAGCATCACCCATCTTATTTTATGTTTTTGATCTAAGTGTGTTGTTGGATGAGGGTTGGATAATCTTCTGAAATTTGAATCGGTCTCCAAAAAAAATTTTCTTTTATTCAAAATTTATAAAGAATTTGGGTATGGTTATTAAAGCAATTTTGTAGAGTTTTCAAAGTTGAACAAAGTTGGTGTTTTGAGTTTTCATGTTTAGTTCAAAAATTTAGAGTAATTTTGAAAAATACCAAAATTAGGGTTTTGTCCTTCAAAATCTAAGCAAAATTTCCAAAAAACTTCCAAAAGCTAGTTTGTAGATCTTGTTGAGAGGAACAAAAGTCATGTACAAAGTTTTTCAAGTTGTTACATGATTTTAAAAGTAATTTGATGAATTTTTGAGGGAACATAATATTTCTTACCATTTCAAACATCTTTTTAGCCCGGCTTTCAAGATCATAACAAACTCTAAATTCATCATACCTTCTCATCCGGTCTAGACTTGCTGGCAACTTGATCGGTGTTGGCGAGGATGCCGAACGTCGAGCACCGCGGGCCGGCGATGGCGAGGATGTCGAACAACCGATGCCGCCACCGTCGTTGTTCTTGTCGGGTGATCGATTTATTAGTAGATTAGAATGGGAAGACTCGAGCGGTCGGGTGATCTAGAACGGCGAGCTCATCACATCGGCCAACTACGTCTTCATGCCGTACTAGGCTCGCGGCGATAGCATTGCAATCGCTCCAAGGCCGCCAACCACGGGCCGTGTCCCCGGGAGGATCTCCGACTACATGCGGTGCCGGGAACGGCGAGGGTTCTACGACAACAAAAGTGACGTCCATGGACAACCGACAACCGGTATTGGAGAGAACAGGTGAGAAACCTTGTGACTCATATAAATAGATCACGGGATCTCCTTCTAGGCCTCTTGTGGGCAGCTGCCGCACGCTGGGCCGGGCTTGAAGTGGATTCTGGGAGGACCAAAAGGATTGACTTATTTTTTTGTGGAAATTGGATGTTCCAAAGGGAAACTTAGATTGGGGTGTAGGTGGTGATTTAAAAATCGGCCATCACCCTCATGGTATTGGGTTGGGGAGCCTTGATTGGAGTCGTTTTGAAATGTTTAAATTATTTTCTATCTTGTAAATGTGTTTATTTGTTTAGTGACTAATTACTTAGGGTTCCATGATGTAGAGTTCAAAATGTGAGGCCGCAAAGTGTGGAGAAGGAAGTTCAACAAGTTGGTTTTGTTGGGTTGCAACTTTAGCTTTAGGTTTTGTAGGCATCATGTTTATCATTCCATCAGAAGATGCATCCTCAAGCAAGGTAGGCCAACGCTCATCCCCCAACAACTACTTCGTTTTGGAATGCAACAACTCTATGTTTGCTATTCTAGTTGTGTGTAGGAGTTGGTTGATGTGCAATACCTTGACACATATTGTTGTTTATTGTGTTATGGGTTGTCCATAGTGCTATGGGTGCATCA
Organism: Hyparrhenia diplandra; assembly: GCA_015847255.1. Taxonomy (NCBI): domain Eukaryota; kingdom Viridiplantae; phylum Streptophyta; class Magnoliopsida; order Poales; family Poaceae; genus Hyparrhenia; species Hyparrhenia diplandra. The sequence goes on from JADLZK010003001.1 coordinate 89,832, forward strand.
TTCGAAGTCGAGATATGGCTTTGTCCTCCTTATGGACCTAACTTTTACAATGTATGGGTCACCGATGGTCAATATAATATTTAAGCCGGACTTTTATGGATTATTTTTAGCAACATTGTGGTTTAAGCGATCTGAGGGGTGTGCCAAATGGCCCATCAAATGTAGAGAACATCATTAGGAATTGGCGAGTGAGGGTTGATATATATGCAAGCTTAAGTGCTACATATGTCGTGTGGTTAGGGATCCCCATTTGGGTATAACGTTCATGAAGTCCCATACTCACATCTCACATGTAAGAAAAATATGTTTGCTCTAGAATCGAGTATGAGCTATACTTAATTAAAAATATTGAAAGTAAGGAGGCCTGTTGTAAGCTTTCTCTCGCAAAAATTCCCTTACAGTCATTTTGACTTTAAGATGTCATGTTTGCCGATCGTTGTCTTCGTCTTATTCAAATTTTTTATATAAACATCATCCATTTTGATGTGACTTATTTTTTATTATTAGAGATATTTTAATAATAATTCTTAAGTTATTTATTTATTTTTCTAAATTGTATAAAAATTTGAGAGAACATAATATTTTTAATAAGATGGCGGTCAAACTAAATTGATACGCCAGCTCCTCCTCGGTTTTGAGAGTTCTGACGCTGGACGAGGGCGATGGATATTTGATTTTTTATGTGGCTTAGGTATGGCGGGCTAGACCATGCCATATTGGTAGCTCCAGAACCGTAGAAAACCTGTTGTACATGCCTAGGCCTCTTGTGGGCAACGAAGTGGATTCCTGGAGGCCCGTTTTGTGGAAAATGATCCAAAGGGGCCGTGTTCCTAGTGAAACAAAATGACGCTTGAATCTCAGAGGCTTTACAATTTGCAGCTTGGGAAATTGAAGATACATATTTTGCAGAAGATGCTATATACCCCAAATCGACGCGGCCTCGTTTATGTTGTTACAAAACATAATGTTTTTTATTGGAAATAAATTCATATGCATGCCTGAAGCACATTTTTTAAATTATCCTATGCAGGCTGTTAAAAGCCTTTTGCACGCGTGCTTATTCAGGTTTGGATGTGACTTATTTTATTAAATTTTTGTATAATTGAAGGATATTTTTTTAAATTGTTCAGTAGAATGTTTTAGATGGTATCAAGGCATATCCATGTGAATGGGAGGCCTTCTAGTGGAAAATTTGCAGGTTCTCGAAACTTTAGCCAACTAAACGAGGCCGAAGCACAAAAGATCGGTTCGATTAAAAGATACGCCAGCTCCTCCTCATGGTTCCTGAGTTCTGACGCTGGACGAGGCGATGGACAGCAGACAGCCTGACCTTGATCTCTCGGGCCTGAAGTCATCCAGAACCGTGGAAAACCTTGTCCAGATGGCCGTGTTCCCGGTAAAATGACGCGAATCTGGGAAGCGCCACTCCGCATATTCTCGTGAAGATGCCCTTGTCACTTTTTGTGCCCATTTCTACTACCTAATTTTTTTATCAAATAAATTCATATGCACGCCTGAAACATACTTAAATGAGTCTATGCCTACTGTTCGAAGAGCCTTTTGCACCCGTGCTTATTCAGGTTTGGAGAGGGAACATGTGAGCCGATGAAATTGAACGAGGATACGGGCTTTTTTTTTTTATGAAAAATACGGGCTTTCTTCACTAGAATGTACAGTAGATGGCATCACAAAAGGCATATCCATGGAATGGATGCCTTCTAATTGTTCTCGAATAACGCCAGATGTTATTGCTAGCCCCCCTCCTCCACCCTCATGTTTTTCTAGCTTTATTTATGGCTTTGCTATTCAAATCAAGCTAGACTGTTGTGTTAATCGATAAAGGCAGTTGATTTTTTGTCTGTTTTTGACAGTGTTGCGTGAGAGAGAATAAGCTAAAAAACAAGTCGAAACAGGCTGGCTAGACAGTTTGGTGCAGCGAGTAATCTTCACATTTGAGATGCTTTGAAGAATGAGTTTTAATATGGGACGGGGTGAGTACTGAGTAGTACAGTAAGAAACAAAGAAAAAAGAAAAAAAAAAGATAAAATAGAGAAGTTTACGAAGAGGGAAAAAAATGGTCCAAGATGAAATCGCCGTAGCGGCCTTTTCCTCCTCGCCGGCCTGGACTGTTGACCAACGCGTTGAGGGCCCATCAAAGTTCCAAACGTACTCAGCCCACCTAGCACTAACTATAAACCGTGGCCCAAGCCCAACCCGAGTATTCGTCTGTTGGGAAATTTCTATTCCTCGCCGTGTCGGCGCCGCTCGCCTCCCCTCGCAACTCCGGCGGCCGGAGCAGCCAGCGCCCAGCGCTATCTCACTCGCGGGCTATCTGCCAGCAAGGTACCCTGCTGAAACCCCGAAACCTAGCGGTTACCTACGGATTATTGCAACCCGCCCCGTGCCGAGTATAATTAAGAGTGGTATAGTCGTCGCGACTAGGTTTAAATTCGAGTTTCTCCCAGAACAGTGGTGCTTTTTTGTGTTATAATCGGTGTCGCTGTGCACACGGTTTAGTCTGGAATGAGTCGCATCGAGTTGGTTCCAACTTCCAAGGAAGCCTGGCTTAAGGAAATGCGATCCCTGTGATCATTCATATGCAAATTTTGGGACTGGATTAATTTGATTATTTTTTTACACGATTGACCGAAGCTATGTGGTAGGACCTGTTGATTTGAACAACTACAAAGGACTAGTTTGTGAAGTGATTGCACTAAATCTGAAGTACTAGATATTTCGCCTTGTACCAGTACTAGATAGGATCGGCTACTAAAATGATATGGATGTGGGATAGGTATTAGGGAGCTTTGTTAATATCCGTTTCCTTAAGAGTCGACTTTTGCAGGTCTTCAGGCTGTGAGAACCTTCATGTGTTATTTATTTACTTATTATTGTACCTGTATCTGTACAACATGGGAATTTTCCCCATAAACTTAATTCTGTTCTATGCCATAAGTAGAGTTTCTGTTTACCCCTGTGTAACTTATGATCGGAAAGGGAGGATTGCCATTGGAAATATGATAACACAACCATTGCCTGAACTGCTTTCCCCAGTTTTCTTTATTGGGTTGGCCGATGACAGTGTCAATTTCTGCCAGTATTGTGAAAGCATTCTGCATGTTTCAGGTTTCCATTTTTCTGTCTTTAAGCAGAGAGAAGCCCTTCCAAAGGAGCCCCAGTGCGCTGTGTATGGTGAAATGACCAGAAAATGATGGAATTCTATAATGTTCGTATTGTCTTGCTGCTTCAAATAAAGCCAGCAACAAAGAGTTCCAGTCTTCCAGTTGGTGATGACTGACGAGATCTCCCGTATGACAAGCAACATCTTCCCTACCTTATTCATTTCACATCGTGGCCAGATCATTGGATTATTAAGTGCAAGAACATGTTTCGTTTTGCAGTTTCTCAGATGATTTTGTGTGATCATGAACCTGCGGATGCCCTTCTATGGTCTTTAGCTGGTGCTAAGGGACTGTCCTCGGCACACAGCTCTTGATGGTGTTTAGAGGTCTCTGGTCATGTCTTTCATCTCAAGCATAGGTGATTAGTTCCAGTCAGTAAGTGGAGGTTGGTTGGTGTTGTGTGTTGTACTGTGTTTGGGTCTCTGTATGACTCCATTCTCTTCTATTAATACAATGATACACAGCTGCGTATTCAAGAAAAAGATCATGAACCTCCATCTACTTGGTGGAGGAGTGATGCATCATTGAATATTGGTACCTTGCTTTCTTATAGAATTGTTTCATAGTGCTGTTTTTCCATGTTAATCTCTAAGTCCGCAACCATAGTTGTAGAGCTAATGAACCAGTTAGCACCATCTGCTGTTTCTCTTGAATTTTGAGGAGCAAATTTAAATGCTGCTGATAAAGAATTTACTTTTCAGAACTGATTGATTTGGAGATTCTTTGCTCAGAGAAAAACAATAGAGTTTGACGAGCGGTAGCCTGTTGAAGCAGAGACAAGTGAGCCTTATGATTTTACTGCATAGATTGCTCAGCTTTACAGAACACTGCATCTATACAACTCTTACAATTAAGGTGGTTGAGATAGCAGGCCATGCAACTGTTTCAAGCCTGGCTGGTTTCTTTTGGTAGGTTTCAACCCTCTCCTCTTGGTTAGCATCCAGCTAACTTGTGTGTACTTTCTTTGGTTCTTAATAAAGTGCTGGAGCAAGCTCCACAGTTTTCCTTCCCACCCCCAAAAAAAAAAAAAAAAAAAAACCTGTTTCAAGCACTTTATCGTGACTTGGTTATTGTACTTTGGAAGTTGTATTTCCAGAAATGAGGAAGGTAGCAGGTTGTGGGAGTATGGCATGCACTTGTTTGAAATGAGTGAACTGAACATTTTTGTTAAACAAGTGGTCAGCATTGTGGAGTCTAAGCAGAAGAAATTGAGGGGTTTGACTGATTGGCAATCGAGCGGCACCATAAATCACCAGCTCTCATGTTAACTCATTGCAAAGTCAAAGCTTATCTCACACTTAGGTTCCTGCAATTAAACAGAAAGCAAATGCCTTTGCTACGTGGTACTATATTAAAAGAAACTTCTGTTAGAAGATAATAAACTTACTGCAGGACACCAGGAGAAGTACCTATTTTATTTATATCTACACAGTTTCCTCCAGGTCTCTTGGGGGCATCGTATTGATCTCAAAAGTACGCCAAGTGATGTTGTCCAACATGTTGCATTGCACACATGCATAGCCGTTAAGCTTGAGAAAGTATCAAATGTCTCTGAATAAGGAAGATTGGATGCTTTTTTCTTGAGAGCGTGTTCTGATTCTGAAGCCTAGAGCCATTCTTGCATGGTGCTTCTGTAGCTTGAATTCCAATCAGAAATGTTAACCATCTGCCACATGTATCTTTGTTTTTTCTGAATGTAACATCAGCCACATTTATCAATGCCAACAGTAAATATTCAAATACAAGTGGTATGATTTACATCTGTTTGATTTTATTTATTTTAATTTTTATTCATGTTTATAAAGTCCTTTGATCACAGACTTGTTTACTAACTGCAGCATTAGTAAATTTGAAAGATGTTGCTTACTATATGGGATTGGCTCTATGCTGCTCCAGAAGAAAAATACACATATAATGGCTTGGTGCACATTAGAACCTTAAATCCTTATAATTTTGGTGTTTGCAGTTTGCTTCTACAAAGGTAGAATTACCTCCCTTCTTTGCATTTATAATATATTTTGTCTGCACATGAGCATGTGTGCTTAATTTTGTTTATCATTGTTCTACCCGCTTATGTCCTAAAAGTTTATGGGAATTACCAGTTTATTAAATCTTATGAATCTTATAAATTTAATTATTTGTAAAGGGACGATAATAGTGGTTTGGATACTACTGGATATTTCTAGGACAATACAACTGAGTTATTTGATACAAGTCTAATTTATTTGCTAATGTGGTCTCTTCTGAATTTTTTGGGTATTAGTAACATAAATTTGCAGAGCGTAAATTTGTAATTTGAAGGTTTGGAGTTGGAGCTGGTTCGGAATTCAGATATCCTGGGGGTTTCGTTCTGTGTGAAGGAAAGATTGTTAATATGTGTACATATATTCATTATTGAAAGCAACCAAGTTACTATTGTTGCTTGGATGCTAATCTAGTAATTTATATTATCAGTGCAAGCTTGATGTTTTTTTTTCGACCGGGTAATTTATTTCATTAAGAGGAGGAAAACCAAATCCAAATACAAATAGAGTTCATGATGCCGAGTGGACATCAAAACAAACGAAAAAAGCTTTTATGAACGAACAGTATGATGCCAGTGCAAGCTTGATGTAATTTTTGAAATCTTTTGCAGTATTGCAGCCTTAGTTGTGTCATTTAATCTTTTTAGTTATTGATGGTTGATATGATTATACATCAAATTATTAGATGATAATATTGTTAAAAACCATGCATCACAGCATTGATGGACAGGAATAAATGAGGAAAAGTTGAAAAGGAGAAAAGGAGAAAAAGGACTTCAGCTTAGCTAAAGGATCATCTTGACTAACAGTAGTTGGGCTGAATAACTTAACTAGAAAATTTTGCTTTGGTATTTTCATTATTTAAAAAATAATAATTGAATTTATGCAAATGGCCTTTCCTTTGTTGGTTTAATTTTTGGCAGACACAAACAGCATTTTGGATTGTGATATGTATTTACCACTAGCTAGAAACTCAACCCAACCACCTTACTGTTTCAAGGATATAAATTAGCTAATGTCATGTAGTTTTAGTTTGCTAAAAGAAAAAAACAAATGTTTTGTCTTCTTTCACTAAACTTTTTTGTTATCAACAGTCAACTTAATATTATCATGCATTGCATAGATTTATATCCATTGTATGATGACAAAGTGTGACCAACTTCATTATTGATTTATATCCTCGAGACACTATCAAATCATTTTGACTTGCTGTGGTAATGTCAAAATGCAACAGCTAAGCTAGGAAGTAGGAACAACAGGCAATAATAGTACAAAACCCTTCTTGTAGGGGCAGTGCTTGATCATACGGAGTACACTGGCAGTCATATACTTTCCAACGCTATGCAATGGGTGGTTGGCTGGTCTGCAGCTAGTTGCTTGCAGAAATGCTGTCTCAGATCTGACACTTCTCTTTAAAGGGAGTATTGCGTGGATAAGTCTGATAATCTGGATACTAGACATCAAGAGCCACACAGGGCATTCTGACCTTCTCTGAGCTGGTCCATATGTTACTGTTATGGCTAATTGTGCTACTGTCCTTCCTGTATTTCTTTGGCATGCATCTGCCATCTTCCCAAGCTCTGGTAAGGACTTGTAAAAAAGCCTGTAAAACTGCATTCATTTGATCGTTGAGGAAATAGTTTGACTTTTAGTTTTCCAGTTCACCCTCTAGAATACTGTTTACTTTAGGTATCTGTTCACTTTTTACAAGCTAAGAGTGTATTGTTGTTTTAAGTATATTATGACTAATCTTACCGTTTCATTAATTATTAGGGAGGCAATGTCATTAATCCATTTACTGGCATGTACATCAACCATCACTTCAGAGGTTTAGGTAGATTTGGCGGGCAATAATATCATTATGATTTGCAATCTAATTAAGATGAGATAATCATGACCTGAACGGGATTGAAGGAAAGCACGAAGTTAGTGATGAGGGACCAGTACAGCTGTCCTACTAGACATATTCAATGTATGCTTTTGCAACATGGGAAGCCCTTAACCAGCTACCTTGGCACCACAAGGTATCTTGGCAAAAACTGGTATGACCTTTTCCAAAATTTAAGAGCAGTAGTCTCGATCAGTTCCCCTAAATTATGAGGCGTGTATCATATGTTTAATTTGTTCTGCAGGTGATACTCTCTTATTTCTAGCTTTTCTCAAGTGTGTGGACTACATGAACATTTGTGATAGGTTTGATAGATGGCGACACAGCACAAACTAATGAGCTAACAAACATGTTTATGCTATTGTACATGGCCCAAAAGTCTAAAGCTGATATGCTAGTTTAAGCATCCAAACTTAATAAGGAGTTTGCTTCATAGCCATGGCTTTTGCTGACAGCCATCACTAAACTTTAGCTCGGTCTTAATCAGATGCTATGTTACTATAAATGGTGTTCGACTGTTGTTTTCATCAACATCCTAAACCTCTCAGTCAACTGTATGTCTGCATGTGTCAGTGGCAGCTAATATCATCCTGTTGTGCTCTTCCGATCCCTTTTTTTTTTGGCTGGCAGGATCGTACTTTATGACTGACCAACTAACTGACTGGGCCCATCTGCATTGACTACACGCTTTACCAAGTAGAACCAAACTGTGGAGATGATTCGTGCTTCATTGCTCCTATTTGTGTATTGTCAAGTAGGGAAGAGAGAAAATTGGGACCATGTGAGATTTTACATATGATGTGGTGCTAATTTTTTTTTTTTTCTGAAGGGACATGCTGTAGTTATTTTTTTTTTTTGGTTTCTAGTGCTTGATTAATGTCACAGTTCAAAGGACATGATAGCTGAAGCTTACTTGAACTGATATCTGCTTTTCACTGTGTACTCAACGCGTGGTGCTGGCTATAGCTACTTTTGTGGATGAACAATGGAAACAATCATATGTAGTCTGGTGCGCTGTCAGAGTTAAGTTGATGGCTTTCTGTTAATTGTATAGACATTGCATTTAATCGTACCCAAGCCTGGGATCAGGATTTTTTTGCCTGCAGACAATGGTTCCGCTGGTCATTATTGCTTGTGTTAATTGTATGCTAACTTGGCTGCTTATTATTAATTAGCAGTGTACTGTTATGCTTATACAAAACTTGAGCAGTATTTTGATGATATATTCTCTGATGATGTTCTCATCTCATTTATCACATATTTACGTGAAAGTGAGATTTACAATGTAGCACCTAGGAATATGGATTAGCCTTTACTAGTTTGTGTCTTCGCTGGAGCAACAGAACTGCTAAAAACATCTCATTTATGCATGCATTTAGTAAACAGTTTGCATCGAATTAATTAATTAATGTAAATGTGATGATACAGGAAACTTTTTTGTGCCATTTGCTTGTTTCTCTTTTTGTTTTGACTATCTTGCAGGAAAAGGTACATGGCATAACTGCTCAAAGATAAGTGTATTTTCCTATGATGAACCATACACGTTATTCTTAGTACGTCCTGGGGAGTCACTGGCTAAGTAGGTAAGCTGATGCTCTGTGCTTTGAAATGATTGTGTTGCTAGCCAATAAATTTATCCTTTTTATGACAAATATCAACTCCATGCATCTCATATTCCAGATGTTCTTTGATGAGAACCTTCATCATCAGTCGTATCAGTATGAAAGCGGAAGAATGGCCACAATCACAAGGCGCTAATTCCCTTTTATTAGAAGGCGACAGCGCTGATACTGATATGTATTGAAATATATATATAGCCTGATATTATATTGTTGATACATAACAAAGGGTTTTCACCAGTGACTATCATGACTGGGGCTGCATGCTTATACATACAAGTAAGCCTTTACTAAATACAGAGCTTCACACGGTAGTGATTAATCTTAATTACTATATGGTTTTTATCCTAAGCTTGATGTAGTAATAGAGATACCTATATATGATGCAAATCTTAACTGCTTGTGCTGCACCAACCACACTCTACTACCAAACACTTGATCTGATCTGGGACAGTGACTTGATCATGCTAGCTGCTTGTTGAACCAACCATGATGCAATTTCCTTGGGTGTTCAGATGACGAGGCTGCCCGCCGCACCACCCTGGAGCATCCCATGTGAGTGCGAGCTGCCCAGCAGCTCCTCGATCATCTGCAGCGCGATCCTCTCCTCGTCGTCCATCATGGCATCATCAGGTGGAGGAGATCCAGTCGTGACCGTGGACGACGTGGACGTGGGCGTCGCGGCCGCCGTGCCACCACCGTCGCTGGGCGCCGGCTCCTCGCCGGAGGACGACGACGCCACCGTCGCCGCGGACGGCGCGTCCTTGTTGAGCTGGACGGTCATGACCCAGCTGGAGTCGGCACGGGCGCCCGCGCGCTTCTGCCAGACGCCAATGTGAGACTTCTCCGGGTCGAGGCGGAGGCAGGTGAGCGACGGCGACGGCGTCTTGCAGCACTTGCGGAGCTTGGCGCTGAGGATCTGCGACAGGCTGGTGGTGTTGTTGCTGCTGCCGCCAGTGCCCCTGCGCCACGCATGTCACGCGTGGCTGGCACGGGGGCCAGCTCCCCGGTGGCGCTCCTTGGGACGGGGAAGTTGGTCTTGGCGTTGCGGCCGCTCATGAGGACGGCGGCCTCGTCGTACGCCCGCGCCGCCTCCTCTGCCGTCTCGAAGGTGCCCAGCCACACCCTCCTCTTACTGCATTATTCAGTTTTCAAGCACGCATGCATTACTTTACACATGATTAGAACACGTACATGGCGAAAGAGAAAGAACAAGCTAGCCATCTACTTCGTCTAGGCCGGCGAAATGTATCTTTCAAGCTAGACTAGCTTGTTGTCAAAAAAAAGCTAGACTAGCTAGCTAGACAGTGAGAGGAGCTGAGGGAAGAAGAAGAGGCTGGGGTCAGTTAGTTCTTACAGCAGGGGGTGCCTGATCTCGGAGACCCAGGAGCCCCAGTGGCGCTGCCTGACGCCGCGGAACTTCTTCTTTGATTGCACCATGGTGATCCCCCGGCCCTCGCTCTGTGCAGGGCCGGCCGGCCGGCAAGAACTGCAGATTCTCTGCCAGGGGAGGAAGGACAGAGGAGGCAGGCTGCAGAGCGGTGGGAACCGGATGAGCACTGACTCACACTCGCTGAGCAGCAATCAGTCAGTGCTGCGCTGCGAGAGTGAGTGTGAGTGGAGTGGGTATGTGTAGTGTGTAGTAGATGCCCCCGGCCCCGGCCCGCTTGCCTTCCGTTCCGGTGAATATAAGCTACCCCGGGGCACTGACGCACTGTACTTGCGTCCGTCCGCGGCGGGGCCGCGTTAATGCGGTTAGATAGGAGTAGAGCGATGATGCACTCACACACACACAGAGAGAGAGACACGGCCCCAGCTGTGTTGTGCGTGCGTGTGCGCAAACGGAGTAAGATTTGGCTTGTCAGTAACTGGAGTACTTGTGCCTTGCGTTCCACGTATCTGGCCACTGCCGTTACGTGGCACGTACGGCTGGGTCCTGCGATGCTAGAGCTGCTGGAGTAGTTGCTGTACTCTGCCAGGGACTTTCAGAGTACTGCATTACCGGAACACTAGTGTCAGTGTTAGCCTGTTAGGTGCTGTACGTGACCACCCCCAGCCCCAGCACGCGCTGAATTACGATTAGTATGGCCTGGAGAGCGTAATCCGTGGTGGGGTTGGTAGCAGTGGTATACTTAGAGGAGGTCCCAACTCAGAATCATGTAACGTAACAGATGATGGTCACTGCAGAGAAGGATAAGCTAGACAGAGGAGTAGGCCTTGTAGGGAGAAGAAGAATTGTAGTAGCAGCAGATCGAGGAGACTAGCTAGCAGAGGGACGGAGGGAGAAGGTGGGTGGGCATGGGTTGGGCTTTTGTCACTTGTGCGCTGTCGGTGAAGTGTGTGGCGGGTGGCATAACCACCCTCGCTGCTGCCAGTACGCCGGTAATAAACTCCCCCACCTACGCGCTTGGCGACCTCATTTATGGCGGCGAGCCCATGGAGGGAAGGAGGTTCCAGCCTTAGCCGCCCGGACCTCAGGGATCAGCTGACCAGCAAGGTGATCCACCATGATGCATCATCGTCACTCCATCTAACAATCTGCCCTCACGCTCTCATTGCTAACTGTGGCTGTCTGTTGTTACCCCTGTCTCTAGCTAAACTAACCGTGTGGTGTTGGTTTAATTACTGCATGCGAGATTGTAGTAAACCTGCTCAACTTAACCCAACCCTTTGGCTACATTCATGCAGATGTCAGATGTGAATACTGAAACTTTTGTGGGAAAAAGTGCTACCGTGCAAACTGCAGGGGCAAGGACACAGGAGATGGTGTGATGATGGCAAAGGAAGCAGTAGTTGAGCAGAACTGCAGAAGATAGACGGACACGGACGATGTTAAGGTGGAGGGAGGGAGCAGTTAAGCCGGGGATGACTGTTGCTGATCGTCCACAACCACAACTCCCGTCAGTACACATGCACAACCATGTCCAAACTAACACTGGTTAGCGAGCAGGAGCTGTAAGGTGTTGGCCGGGCACGCAATAACTTGAGCATCCAATCCTCCATGCAACCACAGCCCACGAGGGAGGGCAACCAACCAATCCATCATCAGTCCTCCAATCATGCATCCATCCATCCATCCATGATTTCCATCCATGGCAACAGAAGCTCCGTAAAAAGGTGGAGCAGGCCTCATCAATGGCGTGCCACCACACTCGTCTTGTCCATGCCCAATTCAATTTACAGTTGGGCTCCACAGAGATACGTGTGTCAGTGAGTTCCTTGGCGTTGCAGGAGGATGGAACCTTCCGCTGCTACAGAAATGCTAGCTGCCTGCTGCTGCTCGATCCATCTGCCTCCGTACGCGCATCATTGGAAAGTGCAGAGGCAGGTTGATGGGGTTAGGGTGGTGGTTGGCTGTCAGGACCCGTCGCGTAAAAATGGTGATCGCAGCAGCTGCAGTAATTGGCACACACCCAATCAGTCATCGTACTACCAAGCTCGTACCGCTGCCACTCACTCACTTGCTCCCATGTCTCGTCCTTGTCAATTTAGCATTGTACTATGGTTGGAAGCAGAACACTTCCTTCTGTGCGTGTGAAAAACTGAAAAAAAGTTTGATACAGACAGTATATATGTGGCCAGCTACAGGGAGGATCGAGCCAGAGGATGAGATGCTGACACCCATCCCAATGATGCTGCAAGCTTACATGCATCTTGGAGCCAGCCAATATATCTTAGCCCAAAACAAACAATCCGGGGATTATATGTTGCCCGGGCGCAATTAGAAGGCTGTGATCCCGTGCTGAGCACTCAATCGATCGCCAAGTGCGGTTTGGTGAAGAGCAGTTTTGCTGGTTTTCCAGTCACAACGGTGGTGGTGGTGGTGCTAGTACTCCCAGTACCGTTGGAGTTGGATGGATCTCCACTGATGCATGATGCCTCCAAAAGCAGTAGAGTAGAGTAGTGTCCTGGAGGGAGGGGCAGGTTTCAGCTAGGGACGACAGACAGTGCAATAAAGCTAGTGGTTTTACTGACTTTTAAGCAGCAAGTAGTAGGCCCGTATTAACTCCGGAGTGGGCTTTCTCGTGCGTGCATGGCATGGGCCGGTCAGCAGGCAGTACCAAACACCCCTAGTCTCACTCTCCCTCTCGCGATGATAACAGTACTACTGCTACTGCTACTGCCACAACCTCTAGTTATATATAGTAGTATCTTCTATACGGAGTGGAGTACACACCAAAGGGAAAGGAGCGTCCCTAGCTAGGCCTCTTGAGCACCACATTTTCCTACCTCTTGTTGAGTCTTGCATTGCATTGACCTAGTTGAATTCGCCGGCAGAGCGATTGCAACAGTTTGGTACACTCAATCTTAGCTAACGCAATGTAACGCTATAAGCGCGAACTGAAAACAAAACCTATGTAATGATCATGGTTGTTTTATGGGAAATATCTATATGTCATCCAGGTGGGGGACTCTTCTCAAGAACTGAAAACAAAACCTTTGTAATGACCCCTCTCCCGTCGATTTATCAAAAGAACTCAGTATGCATATGGTCTGGAGGCTGGATCTTCATAAATCTAGAATTTTTTGGATCAAATATAGAATTGCGTCATTTTTCAGACAGAGGTAGTATCAGCTGATTTTTTTTCTTTTTTATCAAATATAGAATTGCGTCATTTTCGGATAGTGGTAGTAGCAGCTGAATAAATATGTTTAATTTGTTATGACCATTGTATTGTACGTAGGTCGATCGATCGACATCTGGACTGTGACAAGCCTCCAGCTGGCGGCTGTGGCATGGCAGCAACGGTGAACCGCTCATGCGTCGATTAATGTAGGACGGAGTAGTATCGTATATATCAATCAGTGATGTATACGTACATATACCTGCAAGCAGCTAGTTGCAGTCGACGACGACGGAGCTGATGATGCCATCTTGAATTCCACGGATGGACGCATCCTACTCCTCTGCGTACGACGTACTCCTATGCGGCGTCATGCATGGTCGAGAGATCGATCCCCACTCCACGACGCCGATCGATGACGCGGCGCGACAGCCGACACGGTGAGATGAGATCGATCGATCGTCGTACACGCACAGCACAGCACGTAGCCAATTTCTTGGTAAGTCGTCAGCTTCAGGCACTTAGGTCGTGGTCGAGGAAAAGGACGGCGACGACCACCGTACACATGGCGCGTCGTCGTCGTTGCATCCGTTCGAGGATTCACGTAGTACGGGCGAATAATAATTCATGGGACGCCGGACGGACCGCGACGCCCGACGGCCTCCATCAATCGGCGGCCTGGGTCGCGTTAGAGGTATGCAACGACGGCAACTGATCGATCGAGTAGTTCTCGTCGCGTCTGCTTGCCGCTGTGCGCACGTCGATCGAAATCGAAAAACATGGCCGGCCGGAAGTCCAAGTTCGGGCTCCGCCGGACGGGAGGAGGGTGACGCTGAACGGCTGAAGCCAGACATGCACGGCCCATGGGATCGAGAGGCAGGCCAGGCCAGGCCACCGGAGTTGGCTGGGCACAATAATGGTGTTGTCTCGCGGTAGTTGGTTATTACGAGGTGTTTGGTGGTGCCGTGACGGTGCCGTGACAGGTGCCTGTTTAGATGGCAGGTCGAATGTCGACGACCTGGTCCATGCATGACAAAGTCTTGGCTCTCTGAACACAGCACATTTAACTGAACAATTTATACTTTTTCCCCGTGGTCCATGCATGACAAAGTCTTACGAACACGCTAAGAACAAATATACTACTCCCCGTGGCGGCACGTATTACGCGTCCACACTCCACACATTCAGATCGATGCATTGCCGCACTGGCATGGCTGCTCTCGGTTAGTTCGCGTCGAGATCGTCGTAGGCGCCGGCAGCCGGCCGGAGTCTGCCCATATACGAGCTAGTAGTGCCCGGCCGGCTGGGCGTCACTGCTGCGCGACACGGGAACGTGGCCTGCTGTTACATGCTGCAGCTAGCTAGCTAGCTAGAGCGCCAGTGTGGCTAGCTCAAGCTAAGTTTGGACCGACGACGACGTGGCTCTTGTGTCCCGTCGTCTCCTCCACAGAACATGGCGAGATTTCAGTCCGTGTAGACTTTTTTCGGTCCCTGTTCTGTGTGATTCTGATTCTGATTCTGGGTGGGTCGGGTCGGGTCGGGTCGGGTGGGTCGTCGCGCCCATGGTCCACGGCGCGCGGGTCCTCCAATCGATCCTCCTTGTCTGGGAGTTGGACGTGGGCGTCGCACTGTGGACACGTTTTTTAGGAACTGTTCGCTCTTAATTAACCAGCGCTTGCTCACGTCGTCGGCCAACCCTACTAGCAACCATGCATTTAGCAACGGTTTAAAATTCATCTGCCCAACACGTGCTCCGATTTAAATTAAGCATGAATGAAGCTGCCCCAAATGTCAATGGTAAAAGTATGTTTACATGTACGAGTCAAGATAAATTAACCCAAATAGACTTTAAGGGCATGTTTAACCCTCTTTTTTTTTGCCAAAAGTTTTGACATTTTATTCCATATTTGACAAATGCATCCAAACGCCATGGCAAAAAACAAAGCAAAACTTTGGGTCTAAATTTTTTGACATTAGGACTATAGAGGCCTGAAATTTTCATTTAACTAAAATATCCCCTATGACAAAAATTCTAAGTGGGGTGAGTGTGTAGCGTGTTATGCTGTGTTATGCAAAAAAAACTTTTGACATCCAAAAACAATTAAACACGTCCATCAATCTTCAAGGTACAATGGATTATCACTCTAACAAAGTTAGGGTGGACTTTCTTTGAGCACCTATACGTGAGGCTACGAAAACTAGCTAAGCCATTATTGAGATTTGACGGAATGACTGGACATGAACAAATGCCTTTTCGTCAAACACTATCTGTCGCCTACAATTACTAAATAAATAACCGACAAAAAAATGCGACTGCTAGTGCTTGCCGTGCTAAGTTTAGCTTCTACTATTCCTTTGTCAAAAAAAAAAAAAAAGTTTAGCTTCTATTTGGACCCATCTTGCTAATGGTTAGCAAATATGAACGAGTAAAAATTTATCTAAACAAGTTTATGCTTAGTGGCGTGTTAACTTCTAACAATGTTTAAGCCCCCGACTTAACATGGATGCTCATTTTTTTTTTCTAGATTTATTTCAGGATTTAATGTCACTATTATTGTTTATGTGATAAATGACACATCTGTCAACAACGAGGCGTATGTAGTTGCTAACCAGCATTTAGTTTTAATAGATAGATACCACCACGGTCTAGGACTCAAGTTAAAAGCAGATCCAATTAATAACTCTTTTAGTTCTACCATGCTTCTTATCTCGTTGAAATTGAAGACATTGGCCGGGTGGACTGCACAATATAGTTAAAACCAGCATTTAGTTTTGAAGGTCATATACCTAATTCTCTCCACAATATATCACGAGGAAATAATATACAGTACATGCATGCAGCAGCAGGCACAACTGCCAAATCAATGTGTAGTAGTATACTATATACACGGGCCACTAGCGGTCGCAGCAGTGTGGAACCACCATTAGTATAGGCGTATAGGCTTAAGCATAATGAGAAGGGAAGACAATGTCACAGCAGGCAGACCAAATGTTTCCATATCCCACGAATTCAGATTGCAGAGATCAGATAGTATATCAGGGGCATGTTTGATCATGGGTGGTAATTTGTACCCACTCCTTTAGTTCATTTTATTATTTCTAAAGGAGCCAAACTAGAGGGGCTAAGAGCAACTTCAAGAGCTCTCTAATAAAATATTAACGCTCAATTTTTTTTTTTTTTTATTGAGGCCTCTTTTTCAGCCTGGAGTCCGTGGCTAGCAGCGTTTGCGTGTTGATTGGGGGTGTGTCTTCCTTTTGCAAAAAAAATGAGGAGCGTTATCTTTTTTTTTTTTTTTTTTGGAGCGAGTAAAACTTACGGGTAGGTTTAGTGAGTTGTTAGACACCGTGAATTCTTGGTAACCATGCAAATATCAGTTTTAGGGGTGCTATTAGTTTTCTCTTGCAGATGCTCTAAGTGGGGCTAAAGTGAAAAAGCATCCCCTAAAAGATTAGCATCTCTAAGAGGTGCTAATCGGACTAATTTTCTGTAGGGGCCAATAGATTAGTTGGTTAGGTCCCTTGTGGTGGAACATGTCCACCTGGGTTGAAGTCAATAGGTGCTCGCATTTTCATGGATTTATTTTGGGATTTAAATGCGAGCACACATTTATTTTAGGATTGAAACGTCGCTTACCATGTTATGCTTTAAGTGGTAAGCGACGTTTCCGTCGACAATGAGGCGCCTGTGATGATTTTAGGAATCTCTAGATCTACCCGACTTAGTCCATCGAAGGTGCTTATAGGGGTATATACGTGTGTTCATTGGGGTGAGTGTGTGCGTGCATCTCGCGGACGTTTGCGTTTTATTGTGTTGTATTGTGTGGTTCTAAAAATGCAGCCCCCTCCCTCTCTACTCTCTCTCTCAACTTTTTAGCCTTGAATTAACCCATGAATACTAACACTTCATCAATAGGCTAAAGTTTAGAGGGCTAAATGAAAGACAAAACTTTCACCCTTAAATTAGCCCATGGGCTAAAGATCCAAACAGTCCCATCCAATAAATGGCGAGGGGTATATAATGTTGTAATGGAAGGTTTAGGATGCTAGCTAACCCTGGATTGAATTAACCAGACGCCCAAGTCACTTGGCTACGTAGATTCTGTTTTTTGGAGCCAGCTTGCCTCTAGTCTGGCCGTTTTTTCTAGAGAGAAATGCTGCTTAGGTGAGTTATGACCAATTTCGGTTATCATACAGTTTGCACAGTTATGACCAATTACGTGTAGAAGCTGTAGAGAAACTAGAACATATCATCAAAGTCTTGGGTTCAAAGATAACCAATCACGTGTAGAAGTTATAGAGAAACTAGAACATATCATCAAAGTCTTGGGTTCAAAGATAAGTCCTCCATCCTGTCAAAAAAAAAAAAGAAAGATAAGTCCTCCATAATGTGCTAGCCTGAAACCATCTCCCTCAATGTTTTTTTTTATCAAGATGCATTCTTTTTTCTGCAACAAATCTTATGAATTCCCAGCTGCTTTATTCCACTCATGCCAGTCATGAAGGCAAGAAATCAAGCTTAAAAAGCATGTCAGGCTGCTCAAACTACCAGCTCCAGCTTGTAAAACATCTTCATTGCAGTCCTTTAATCACAAACCCCCATCTTCCCTTTCCAGACTTGTCTGTTGTTTTATGGGAGTCATTGTTCCAAGTATGTGAAATTGTCACAAAGAGAACATTATTTTTATTTTAAGAATTGTAAAGACTTAAAATAAAATCATTCCAAGTTTGTGAAATTGATCTACACTTTAGTGAAAATGGTTCCTTTATTTAATATAAAAATAGATAAACCTTAATAAAATATTTTAAAATTTTCGTGATGCTAATCTACAATGTTTTGCTCAGCCTCGGCCCTCGGCCACGTCCTAGGAGTCAAGAGCTCAAAATGTAGCACTTTGCTTGAAACTAATGGCCGGGAACGACATTCTTGTATTGTAAACTCTTCTATCTTCTAATACAAAGATATGCACATTACAATGTTCTAATAAATATACATAATTACTTTTGCTATTTAAAATTAATTTTGTACTAGTCATTATATAGGACCATGGTGAGGATAGATATGAAATCGAATACAAATACTCCCTTCATCTATACAAGAATGCAATTATAGGAAGCATGTCGATCAACCTAGCTCAACTTTGACCAAGTTCATAGAGAATAATATTAACATCCATATTTTTCAATAAATTTATTATGAAAATATATTCTATAAGTAATTCAATGATAATTTGTATTATTTCACGAGTGTTATTATTTTTAATATAATTTGAATCAATATTTGAACTGTATAACTCCTCGAGATGCAAAAATTGTATTTTTTTTTTGACAGAAGGTGGCGCGAGTGTTTGCGTATCTTTCATACTGCAAAGCGTCGTACAGGTTTGGTTTTGAGATTTGGAGTTACTCAAAGCGTGGGTACAATTTAGATGGAAATCAGTTTCTTGATATTCCGAACTTTTATTTATTTAAAGAAAAAAGAGTAAATAAAAGAGAAAGAGAGAAACAAATTAAAAAAAAAAGAAATTGAAACGAACGGCCCAGGAGAAGGCCCGTTGTTCGCTCTCCCGGGCCCGAACAACCCGCCGGCCGTCCTCCGCATTCCCCTCCCGTTCCCTCTGCTGTCTCGCACCCCTCCCTCAGTCCCTCGCCGCATCGCCTTCCGTTCCCGAGACTCCGACGATTGGTGTCTCTTTCCCCTCGCTCTGCGACGACTGGTGGGCCGCCGGCGCCGGCGCCGCCCTACGCCAGGTGCCGAGGTTTTCGTCGGTCTCTTCGCCGGCGACGAGCACCCACCAGGTATTCCCATCTCTTCCCTTCCTGCTGTGCGAACACGAGCACACAAACCCTAACCTAAAGCTATTTGGCTATTAGATGCCTCCTAACTTCGAACCTTTTTGAAAAAATTATCGGATGGGTCCGTCTCTGTTAGGAGCTGAAAAGTTGTTGACCTAATTTGGCGTCCTGTAGACAGACATTGGTTGATAAGATTTTGGCTTTCAAAATATTGTGTTCAGTTTTAAGGCCGCGAACTTATTTTTATTCCTTTTGGTCTATTTTTCAGCTGGAAAAGGTTCTAGCCAAACATAATAATAATGGCTATGATTGATGAACCTCTGTACCCGATTGCTGTACTGATTGATGAACTGAAAAATGAAGATATTCAGTTGCGCCTGAACTCCATCAGAAAGCTTTCTACAATTGCCCGGGCATTGGGTGAAGAAAGAACAAGGAAAGAGCTGATTCCATTCCTTAGTGAAAACAACGACGATGAAGATGAGGTGCTTCTTGCAATGGCGGAAGAGTTGGGCGTTTTTATTCCTTATGTTGGAGGTGTAGAGCATGCACACGTTTTGCTTCCACCACTGGAAACACTATGTACTGTGGAGGAAACCTGCGTCAGAGACAAGTCTGTGGAATCGCTTTGTCGGATAGGAGCACAGATGAAGGAAACTGATGTTGTGGATTGGTTTGCCCCTGTCGTAAAGGTATGGGTGCTACTTTTATTGTGATAGGTTTTGATCTTTTCTTATTCTTATTCACTCTGACAGAAAAAAGAAGTATTCACACCAATTTAGGCCAAAACTGTAGCTATACATAAAATCTTTCTTATTAGAAATAAACATTACCTTCTATAATCATTACCGGTGCTTCATAACACTATGCAGAAGCTTGTTGAATTTTGTCATGAATTTATAACTCTACATTCTCATTTAACAAGTTCCACATGATTATCTAGACTATTGTGTTTTTTATTTTGAAAATCTGTTTGTTCTCCATTTTACTAGCTTCTAATACAATTTGCCTATGCCCATCATACAATCATGACGCTACCTAAGTGTCATAAAAAAATATATTTATTGTTTCATAGTACTGGGAGTATGGTTTACAATAATAATCATTTAGCTTATTACATTAGTAAATGAACAACTAATATTTTGATTTCTAGTGAACTAGTTTTCTACATATTTAATAAGCTATTCTTTGTTCTTAAGTTCTGTGTTATGGATTTAATTAAATTAATGAGGGCACTTCATTCAAAATTATATAACAGACACAAAGCACTTGTGTATGTGGGAAGCACAATTATGTTCTACACCTTTCTATATCTTTTAGCAATTAACTGGACATACTTCATCAATTCAGAGGTTGGCAGCAGGCGAGTGGTTCACAGCTCGAGTTTCGTCATGTGGTCTTTTTCATATTGCCTATCCTAGTGCACCTGAACAACTGAAGGCAGAACTGAGGACAATGTATGGCCAATTATGCCAAGACGACATGCCTATGGTACGAAGAGCTGCTGCATCCAATCTTGGAAAGTTTGCTGCAACAGTTGAACAAAGTCATTTGAAGACGGAAATCATGTCAATATTTGATGATCTAACTCAAGATGGTACATCCTACAGAATTTTTTACCACTGTCTTATTAAGTTATCTCTTTTGTTTTGTGGATGATTTACTTTAGTTCCGTGCGTGCGACTACATCTTCGTTTTATTATTTAATTTTGTTCTCAACATATTGTTAAAATTTACTACTGGATTACTTCCATGCTTTGCACCTGCATTTTGACTTTAGTTACTTTTCTTGTTTTACTAATTTCACAAGAATTAATTGACGTTTATTGCACAACATATTATGTTTCGTCCCACTGTATAACCTTTAATAATCTTTAACAATATGTTTTTCTGTACAAAATAGACATGATGCACAGCCGAGGATCTGTTTTTTTGCCTGTTGGCTACCGCAATCTGTTATTACAATTATCAGTTTTTAATACAAATATCACTGCTATTGTAGCCTGCTTAGCTATGCAAAATTTTTCTTATGTACTTATTATCTTATTCATGGCCCTCCCATTTTCATCAAGCTCAAATAGAGATCATAATATATTCGGTCAAAAAAATAGATATCATAATATAGAGGGTTTTTTGTTGCCTTGTAACCTGTAAGCTGAATTGTATTCAGAATATCGCTTCTGTAGCACCGAAAAATTGCAAGAATCAAAAAATACTACCAAAAGAATCTTTCACTGGAAAATATACCACAGAAAGATTTTGCATTCCATCATATGTTTCACCGAAAATGTATTTTTCTTGTACAGAACATAACCAGGCTTGAGATGGCATTTCTACCCTTTGCTCACCTTATTCTCGATCTCACCTCAGCACTTACGCCTCCCATGGCAGCGGCCAACATCCCCGCCCCTCCCTGCAGCCACATGATCCAGTGTTATCAAGTCGTCCGATCAATCGTGATTAGTCGTCCAGTGTTATCAAGTCATCCGATCAATCGTGATTAGTCGTCCTAGTCCGATCAATGGCTACAACTTGATTAGGTTGATTAGTTTTCTGGTTGTCTGATGAATCGCTGACTAACCACAATTAGTCAGACGACTAGGGGGTGGACGACCAGAAACAGAATTGAATTGCTGGGTAGCTTAGGACATGGGCTGGATTTAGGATGGCTTAGGCCACTTGTGCTCATGTTTTCAGCCCAATTTGCAATCTCACATGCAGCCACCACCCTAGAGTCATCTTCATGCTTGATTTGTAGTCTAGAACATATAATATGTTAGTATATATTTGGTACAATACTCCAGATATATATGGGATGACTAGTCGCCCTGGTCGACAACTAATCACTACTTGTCGCCTGGTCGGTACCATGGTGACTAGGATCGACTAGATGACTTGAAAACATGGACGCCCCCTCTCTCCCCTCCCCTGGTTGACTTAGCCACTCTTGCCTGCCCGCCAGCGGCCGATGCCCCTCTCCCGCTTGCGGCCATACCACCTCCCCCCTCCCCCCTCCCCGGCGCCACCACCCCCGCCTGAAGCTGGTGGAACTGCAATGGCGGGCGAACAGCATGGGCCTCTGAGGCTGCAAGTGGGGAGATGAGACAGATCTGCGGCGGCTGCGTATGCAGTCTGACCAGTGCTGCATGGCTATGGTTGTGTCCATAGTCTTGCTCCCTGGCCGTGTGGCGGTGGAGAGGCAGCCATAGCTGTGCTCTTTTGTATGGCGGTGAAGGGGAGAAGAACAATAGGACAATGGTGCAAGGGGGGTGGTCGCCAGCCATTTCTGTGTCAACAGGTTGGTAATGGGTGGGGGTTTCTTGGCCCTTGTTAACGGAGCTGGATGGAAAATGTAACAGAGTGCTACTTCTAGTTGCTATGGTTTTAAAATGGTATCTTAAAGTGCTATTTTACAGTTTTATTTATCTTCAGTGCTAGTTGGTATTATGTTTTTTCAATGGTATCTTACGTTGGGATACCTCCTAGCGTGCATCCCAAGCAGGAACAACTGCTGCTGCTTTCTCCCCATGATTTCTGGGGACCAGGGACCAGGGACCAACCAGGTGATTAATCGGCCCTGGTCGAGCCTGGTCGATCTCTGGTCGTCCAGGGTGTTTTAGAGTATATACTCTAAATATACTATATATATAGCTCTCTCTATATACTATATTGTACACAATAAAGGAGCATCAAGACTGCATTAGTGTTTTAGGGTATATATGTACTCTAAAGATACTATATATATAGCTCTCTCTATATACTATATTATACACATAAAGGAAGCAGCAAGCCCAGCAGCCCACATGCCAATCAAGCAAAATAGGAAACTGGTCGTCCGAATGACCTGGTTGGATGACTAATCGTGATTAGTCGCCGACTAATCGGACGAGCTGGTCGGGTCGGACCACCTAATCGAACCCCTCTGACCGACCAGGACGACTAATCGCGATTAATCGGACGACCAGAAATCATGGCTTTATCCTGTGGTCCACCTGATCGACATTGAGTCCCAATCAGCCATTGGCCATCTGATCCACCTCTGCTTTCTCCTTCTCTCATTATTGATGATTTAAGTAATTCACACAATTTTTTTTTTATGATTTGAGTATTTATGTTGTGAATGCCCATTTTGTGCCTTTTCACTTGAACTTACTATTATTACAGACCTGTAAGTAGTCACGCTGTTTAATTATAATAAATCATCAATCCCGAGGTTTTCGAGGTTTGCTAAAAAATAAAATTTGTATGAAACCATTTTGTTTATTTCCTTGAAGATAAATCTTGATATCCTTGAATGTTACAAGGCGTCTATTATCTGAAATTAGTTAACAATCAAACCATATGTTACATCAGCTAAGAAGAAACTGTTTGTCTTCTTAATTCAGACCAAGATTCAGTGCGACTATTGGCAGTTGAGGGTTGTGCTGCTCTTGGGAAGTTGTTGGAGCCCCAAGATTGTGCAGCACATATTGTCCCAGTTATTGTGAATTTCTCTCAGGTATATCTTACACACCTTTGGTGGCTTCATAGATGTTGAGAGAAAAGCTAAAGTTGTCAATACTAATTCTAGTAAAATTACTAGAGTATAAGATTACCTAAGTTCTGTCACTAGACAATAATTTGATACAATTAAGTTTCAGCACACTACATATGTCGTTTCAATTTCTTATACTTTCTTAACATCTGTCAGGATAAATCTTGGCGTGTGCGCTATATGGTGGCAAATCAACTGTATGAGCTATGTGAAGCTGTTGGTACTGAGCCCACAAGGTGTTCAATTTTTTCTTTATGTTAAAAATGGTGCTTTGGCATTTGCTTTATACATGGAAAGATGAATCAACTTAATACCATGACTCATTTACTATTGAGACCATTGCCTTTTTAATAGGGGTGATCTGGTGTCAGCATATGTTCGCCTCCTGTGTGACAATGAGGCTGAAGTGCGGATTGCAGCTGCTGGGAAAGTTACAAAATTCTGCAAACTATTAAACCCGGAAATTGCAATCGAACATATTCTTCCATGTGTCAAGGTGTGTTTAAGCGTCGCAAAAACACTAGTTGAGCGCTGCACCAATATTCAGTGGTTAACTTGTGCCTGTTGTACCCATAGGAATTATCATCAGATTCATCTCAGCATGTTCGTTCAGCTTTGGCATCAGTTATTATGGGAATGGCTCCTGTATTGGGAAAGGTATGAGCTCTATCAGTGAATGCAATGTGTCAGTTTGATGTAAAATTACACTTCAGTTATCAGTAGTATATAAGTTCTCATTTGTTCTGTTGATAGCTTTAAGTTAGTTTATATCCTTATCTGGAAGGAACATAACAAGATATGTGCCCCCAGCTGCATAATGATCTGCGTTACTAATCTTGAGTTCATGCTGAATTTTAGATAGGTTATTTGGAATTTCTTATTCTTCTATATCTGATCCATATGTGTCCTCAATCTATCAGTTCACTTCATTGAGATAGACATATGTTTGTTCTTTTAGAAGTTTATGCTTTTGTGATTTTTTTTGTGTTGCTTTTCTTTTTTTCGATTCCACATCCTTCTGTGCTGATGATTTGAATATTAGATAGATCATGTCATTTCATGAGGATATTTCTTCTGGTAGTACTGTTAAATATTTGTTGTCTTTGTTAACGTACAACATTACTGCTAATCATTATTGCTACTTTGTCAACTGCTAAATGCTGATCTAATTATACTGACTGTTCCAGTTTTGACCTTTTGTAGGATGCCACTATTGAACAACTTCTTCCCATTTTTCTTTCTTTGCTGAAGGATGAGTTCCTGATGTTCGACTCAACATTATAAGCAAACTTGATCAAGTTAACCAGGTCAGTGCCTGGCTACCCTGTCAAGCTATGTAGTTTAATCTATAAATGCAGTTTTTCCTGCTTGGTCCACAATAGTAGCACTTAAAATTTTGTTGATAATTTGGTTGTGTACTTGAGACACTACCTGTTCCCCAATTTCATTTGTGCACCATTTAGTTGGAATGTAAGACTAATAATTAGTTTTGTATATTTTACCTGTTTACTTATATTCTGTTTTTTTAGAATAGTACCTTAAAATTGCAGATTATTTCTTCGGAATATAGTGACGTTGTTCCTACCAAAGGGATAGCAATATGTCAGTTATCAATCGTGAAAGACCAAGAAGTAGTCTATTCTCAACCCAAATGTTCTATCATCCATTCATCTTATATTCCTATTATATAGATTATTTTCTCTTCCAATACCTTTATCCACTTCAAGCCCTGTCATTTGGCTATCCTATGTTGGTTCGCTGTTGTGTAAGCTAGTGTTTATAACACCTCTAGTTCTATGTCTTTTCTATTGTGACATGTATATAATATGAGCTCAAGTTTGGAACTTAGTTCGTTTACGCTATTCCTACTATTTGTTATAAATGTGTTGTTAATAAAATCCCAATGTTTGTGTTGAAGATCCCATGCTTTTGAATTGAGCCTTGATTTTTGAGCAGCATTATACTTTCTTGGTCAATGATAACTGTTCGCCCTTGTGCTAAACCGTGAAAAATGGATAAAGCTAGATTTCTCTTTGGGACTATATATGCAGCTGACATTGTAGGAAATAAACTAAGAAACCAGTAAGGTTGACTTGCTTTAACTGAACAAGAATAGTTTTTAACTTGTGCTCAAACTGCCTGGCATCATTCATTTCATTCAATGATGCACTTGTAAGTTCTCTCCTGTATTTTTACAGGTTATTGGAATTGACTTGCTGTCGCAATCACTTCTACCAGCCATTGTAGAGCTCGCTGAAGATAGGCACTGGAGAGTTCGGCTTGCCATAATTGAGTACATACCTTTGTTGGCCAGCCAGTTAGGTGTGGGTTTTTTTGATGACAAGTTGGGGGCACTTTGCATGCAGTGGTTGGAAGATAAGGTGCATAGCTAATTTCACCAACCATTATTGTATGAGTTCTGTTGGTCTTTTTAGTCTATTAAGCTGAATTCTTGATTGATTCTATGTGATGTAATGATGACTCAAAAATACTAAACATTTGGCTTCAGGTTTTCTCAATCAGAGATGCTGCTGCCAACAATTTAAAGCGTTTGGCAGAGGAATTTGGCCCTGAGTGGGCGATGCAGCATATAATTCCTCAGGTTAGCCTTGGTACTGTTAAAAATGTAATAGCATTTATTATGATAAATTGCTTATTTGATTCTTAAGCTTAAAACCTTGATTTGAAGCAAAGAGATGAGTCCTGTGGTTACTAACCTATATTTAAGCTTATGCACAAAAAACCATGCACACCATCTTATGCGAGGGCAACAAAGGAGTCTTCTTTGCGCCCCTTCCCATTCTTTTGTGTGCTCATAAAGAATCTAGGAAAGAAGTGTTACAGAAGTGCTAGGCACACACTATAAGGATGTCACCTATTCTGTATTGTCTAAGCACCTAAGTTGGTCACTTAGATGGGCCATGGTTGTTTGGCACCTGGTGCCTACGGTGAGCTAAGGTGGTCTGCACAATAATATTTCACTGAATGCCTCTCAGTTTCAGAGTCTAAACTGATACAATGAATAGACCAAGTTGTTATGACATCAGATTATACCTTGTATACCCCAAAATAAGTGGGCATTGGAATAAATATTATTTATGATTAATTAATTATTAATTAATTAATTATATCAGCAGATAGATTGAAAAGCTTTATATTGTCTAATCTCTTTTTGTATTCTAGGTTTTGGAGAAGATAAACAACCCACATTATTTGTATCGGATGACTACTTTACAAGCCATTTTTTTGCTAGCTCCTGTCATGGGTCCTGATATCACATGCCAACAGTTGCTCCCTGTTGTCATTGCTTCTTCAAAGGACAGGTGAGTCCAAATAACACATGTTAAGGCATACTTTCGCAAAGTCTCACTGTTGTCATCTTCAATTGCTAGGGTTCGAACATGAAATTCAATGTTGCTAAAGTCCTGCAATCACTTGTACCAATCCTTGATCAATCTGTAAGTTGTAGTTATCAAACTCTGTTGTAGTGATCCTATTTTTATCAATATTTGGTTTTTCACCTACCCAATTCAATGCATATTTGCAGGTTGTGGAGAGGGCGGTGAAACCATGCCTAGTTGAGCTCAGTGAGGACCCAGATGTAGATGTAAGATACTATGCGCACCAGGCCCTTCGGGCATGTGACCAAATGGTGATATCTAGCTAACTAGCTTGTCCAGAAATTAGCAAATGAGATACCCATTGTTCTTTTTTTTTTTTTTTTTTTTTTTTTTTGAATATTTTTAAAGTGTTCTGTAGTCTTATAAATTATTCTTCCACCAATGACTTTGATGCAGCTTTTATTCATTATGTGTTTTATTTAGGTTTAATTTAGTTTTTGGATTTAATCACCTTGGGAAGTAGGTGGACACATTATATTTGTGTGATTGATTTGTGCATTTCTTGTGCTGTTACTTGGTAGGTCACTACGTGTAAGCACATTGTTTTATAGTCTGCTTTGCGTAGTCTGGTTGTTCGTGGAAACTCTATTCGTTGCTCTTTACATGAAAACCATGATCCAAATGTTCGGTAAATTGCATCTAAGTATGCTTTGATCAATGATGAGCTTTATTGTTGAACCGCGAAAGATTTGTTGCTTAAACGCTTGGATGGTGATCAAGCGAACGCATCAATCCGCTTTGAAAATAAAGTGGTCATTGCAGTGAGTCAGACTTTAGTGGCCCCACCATTATTGCTGATTATATTCGATACTAAAAAGGTTGTAAGGAATACCAACGATTTAGCTATTTAGCTCGTGCTTGCTGCAATGGTGCATCCTATTATCATCAAATTGTGACCTCTGAGGATGGAGACTAAGTTTTAATGGCTAAATTTAACCCATTTTTTGAAGGGACAAAGCTTTGCTACAGATTACATTACAAAGTGGATTGAAGGCATTTGAAGAATGATGCTCAAAACATGGTTGAATTCATGGTCACCATTCCTCAAGAAACATCTTGTATGTTAAAAGAAGGCAAAATGGTCAACTTGGTCCCTCAACTCTTGGTTGTGGGTCACTTTGGTCCTCAACTCTCAAATAGTCAATTTGGTCCTCGAACTCCTGTTTTAGGAGTCAATTTTGTCCTCCCCTTTGAGTTGGCTCTCCACATCGGCACTCCACGTCACCTAGGCGAGGTCAAAAGACCACAATACCCTCATCCCTCAACTCCTTTCTCTTCCCCCTCATGAATCTTCTCGGACGCATGCGCCTCCCACCGGCCCATCCCTCCCACTGCCGCATCCCTATCCCACCCGTCCGAGTCCATCCCGCCGCATCCCTGCTCGGGCCTGGTCTACCACCGCCTTGGCCTTCGGCCGCCGCACCCTCGGGGCTGCCGCCGTGGTGCGTAGACGTAGGTGAGCAACGCGAGAATTGCCGATCTCTCTCTCCATCTAGGCCGTAGTCACCACAAACGCCTATAAATCACGCCGTATTAGCGCACATACACGACACACACACGGTCGGTGCATCGGTTTGGAATCAATAATGGCGATGACGGCGACCCGGCGTGGGCGCAAGCTCGCGCAGCGCTGTCCTATTTCGCCGCTGCTTGTAGGGCGAGTGCTGCTCGTGGCGGGGGCGTGTCGAGGGGCTGGCGCTGCCGCTGGACGTTCGCATCATCAACGACCGCCGCCAAGTCGCGGCCTCCCGCCAATTAGATGTCGTACGTCGACCTCCATCTCTAGCTACTTATTTACACACGCATTACATTGCATTGGTTTATTATCACCTGCTGATCGGGCTAACGTGTGTTTATTTGTCATGCTGATTTTGTTTTGCTCTTTTTGTCGCGTGCGTGCAGAGTGATGAACTGACGTCCAGTGCTTCATCGCGCTATAGGCCTCCACGTTGGTCACCTACGTCTACGCACGGGCGCTGGGGAGGTGCGGGGCGGCCGGCCGGGCGGCCGGAGGCACTTGTGGCGCCCGAGAAGCGTGGAGAGAGGAAGAGAAAGTAGCCGAGGGATGGGGGTATTTTGGTCTTTGACCTCACCTAGGTGACGTGGAGTGCCGATGTGGAGAGCCAACTCCAGCATGAGGACGAAATTGACACCTAAAACGGAGTTCGAGGGACCAAATTGGACTATTTGATAGTTGGAGGACCAAAGCGATTCGCGGCCAAAAGTTGAGGGACCAAGTCCATTCATTTTGCCTTAAAAAAAGAAGTTTGAGTTTTTCTGAATTATACAAGATCAAATTGCTCAACTCCACTTTGAACTATGCTCGGGCCAATTGGTCAGCTCGAGTCATAACATTTAGCTCATCAAGAAGATTTAGGGTAATCCTAAGAGATGGCATGAACTTTTATCGAGAAGCGTTATAGGATCTGTCTATGGTGCTACCGAAATTACTCGTATGAGTTGATATATGGACAATAAGTAAGAAGCCACATTGCCTGCTAAGGTAAATTAAATTTGGAAGAATAAAGATTGACAAAGTAAAATGAGTTATCTACTTTTTTTAGATAATAGAATTACATTCGGCCTCTCTGGTAACGCACATTACCTGCCAAAAGCCTCTGCGTGACCACACGACCAAACTTAATACAGAATCTAAGAACAAAAATAAAAACTTTTAGTACATGAAGATATGTGTACTAAAGATCAGCGGCATCCATAGCGTCAAAGAATTGAGATCCATGGACACCCCACCTCAAGGCTCGGCGAGAAGGCAAAGTGAGGTCGCCTTAAACATCCCCAACTGCGGTGGCAATAGATATCTTTGCCGACTCTATGTGATCTTAGGGTCGCCATGGTGCATCGCGACACCGAATGGTCGCCATTGGAGAAGCACCTATCCCCGACGAAAGAGAGATCGTTTCTCCTTTGTTAGAATGTGTGAGCAACGGTCGCCGTTGTCGTCGTGTCGACGAAGATGGGATGTAAGCCACTTTGGATCTGCGACCCCATCCTCTCCTCTTCGACCTTCACCTTGGGCACCCCACTGCGGCTTATCTTGTGGCGCTGCCGCCGACATCGGATATCTTTGTCGGCGTGAGGGGGCTGCGAGCTGGAGGGAGAGGATCGCACCACCACGACTTCGTGCACCGCCCGGAATTCGCGGTGGCTAGGAGTCAGGTGTGCCCGCCCGAAATCGCGCGATCAAGGCCGCCATGAAGTCCCCACGGCGGGTGAGTGCGCGCGCCACCGGAAGTCGCAAGGTCCGCTCGGTTGCGCATTACCCTCGTCGAGATCGCGGTCGCTACGCCTCCCGCCGCCGCCCAGCCACCCCCTCGGGACCACGATGGGAAGCCGAGATCTGGTGTCCACCCATCGGGACGTAGAGTGTGCGGCGACGGTGACGGATCGGTATCGTCCCCGGTATGCGTCGGCGGGGAAGGCGCCCGGCGGGGCATCAAGGGCGTGCGCGACCACCACGCATTGACGGAGGCGGCGGTGGAGGCGATGGACTGCCCCAGCGGGCCCGTCGCTGAAAGGTGCTAATGGCTAGGAGGGGGTGAATAGCCTATTAAAATTCTACAAACAACACTAAGCAAAGCGGTTAGTAAATAAGATGGCGTAGCGAATAAGCAAAAGCTTCAAGCTATTTACGCAAGCCTCCTCCTAGCAATTCTAATATCTCTAAACACAAGCAAAGGCTAGGTTGCTAAGTTACTCATAGGTGGACAAGATATACTAACTATTCTACCACTAGGAGCTAACAAGGCTAACAAGCTACTCAAGCTAAGCACCTAACAAGATATACTACCAAAGTAATGCGAAGGAGTGCTTAGGATACAATACCACCGGTGTAGTGTCGAGGTTGAAGCCAATCACCTTGTACAAGAAATCTCCAACGAGCTAGCACACAAGACACGATGATTTTTCACCGAGGTTCACGTGCTTACCGGCACGCTAAGTCCCCGTTGTGGCGACACACTCACTTGACGTATGCTAAGCTTAATGGCCGGTGCCAAATCCCCTATGGGAGCTCAAGCAAACAATCACAAGAGAGGGTCCAACAAGCCACGAGCAATCCACTAGTGCTCCTTTCGCGATCTCCCCGCGGGGTAAGGAACGACCCCTCACAATCACCACCGGTGTGGCCTCGAACAAGCTCCACTCGAGCTCAAAACCGCCTCTTGCTCCAAGCCGCTAGGGAACCGGGCAAATTCCCAAGAAAAACAAGAATCCCGCTTGGCTTCTCCAAGGATGAAGTGCCTCTAGATGCAAACCGATGATGCAATGCACTTCTATCACTCTCAATCTCACCAAGAATCCGAGTTAGAGATGGGGAGATGAGTGGAGAGGAGTCTCACAAGCTCAATAGCAAGTTGGAAGCTTCAAATGTGCAAGAGAGGGGGCTAGGAACCCGGCCAATCCAATATATATAGCCCCACTCACGAGATAGAGCCGTTGGTCTTCAAATTGGGCTCTCGGCGGGGTGGGGGACGCACCAGGACTCACCACCGAAGTCCGTCGTGGGTCCGTCCATCGCTTCCCGGTCGCTACCGACAAGGGACGGGCCCTTACCGGGCGCCTCCTCGTAGCGTCCGGCCGCGGGTTCGGTCGGGCACCGGAAGCATCTGGTCCAGCTTCCGCGTCGGTCAAAATCGGACTGCAGGGCTCTTCGTTATTTTGATCGGACTCACCACGGGAGCCACCGGTCGGTGCGTCGGCCGCTTCCTCGTGCGTCCGGCCGCCTGCGGTGATACCTGCATCTTCATTTTTTTTTTCTCTTTGCTCAACCTTGCTTTGTCTCTTGCCATGGGTTGCCAACACGCCCAAGATGATCACGTTATCATGCATGTTAGCTCGACGATAAGTTAGGCAAGATCGGTTAGTGCTCTCATGTCCTAAATGCAATATGCAAGTCAATTGGACCTAGAAGCACTTCACCAAAGGATTGTCGCGGCATCCCCTCTTGATAGTCGGCTATCTATCCTATAATGTGATCACACGCTCTATCGTGTCTTGATCACCGAAAGAAAAACCCTATCAAGATACCTTTGCCTTGATCTCCGGGTTCCTCTCAAGCCGATCACCGGAGCTTGGACGATCCATCATGTCCACCATCATCGTCCATGTTCATGATCATCATGCTCCTTGTCATCCTTCTAATCCTATCTCAAGTCATACACTTAGAGCAAGGATTAGTCCACAAGTGTCATCAATTTCTAAAACCAAACATGAGATTTCAGTCGCACGTGATCGGTTCGCAGAGATGTCGAAGTAGGCGAAGCTCCCCGCGAACGCCTAGGAAGTTGGGGTCGGGATCTTGCCGATCTTCTCGTACTCCTCACCCCGTGGATGAGCAGCATGGCGTCGCCTCCGTCGTCGGCGATGAGTGCGGGCTGCGGCCTCGCCCGGTCAAGGCGGCGCTTTCGATTGCACCACCGGTACTCCTCGAGGGTCTCCCTCTTCAGGCAAAGACGGCGGCCCGAAGTCGCTAGCGAGCGCCGGTGGCGGCGTGGTCTGCGTGGAGATGTTGCAAAGCACCGGCGGACCCGGGCCCGGCGCGTGAGGGTCTCGATGAGGACGGGCGATGCGGATGGTCATGTGGATCGGCCGGGAGATCTGGCGGCCCGTGGGGCTTGGACGGGCCGAACTTCGGCGCTGCACGGCATGAGACCGGGCATCTCGAC
This sequence comes from Hyparrhenia diplandra, assembly GCA_015847255.1. Lineage (NCBI taxonomy): Eukaryota > Viridiplantae > Streptophyta > Magnoliopsida > Poales > Poaceae > Hyparrhenia > Hyparrhenia diplandra. The sequence continues at coordinate 122,522 of JADLZK010003001.1, forward strand.
CTCGGCCATCCCGATCTCGAGGCGGCGAAGTCCGCCCTGAGGTCCCACGGCTGGCCGGGTGGCCGCTGGCGGGCGCCGCCATCGATCGCCAGCGGCATGTCAATCCGATTTTTCGGGTGCTCCAGGGGTGCTTCGCCCGATCCTCATTTGAGAGGAAAGAACAGATAATGATGAATTGATGAACAGATAATGAGTTATCTACTATCAATATATCATGAATTGATGTTTGATAATATCAACGTGTCATAAATAACTAAAGCTCTAAGTGATGTCCAAATGATGGCTGATATACATATATTGCCATTAGAATAAACGGCCGATGCATTCATTATTCTTAGGGCACCACGATGGCGGCTCATAAGCTAGCTCTTATATTTTTCCCTTTTTTATAGAGTTAAATGCATGAGAGGCCCATGAACTTGTCATGGGGTGCCATTTGAGTCCCCGGGAACTTGAAAAAATGCACATCTGAATACATGAACTTGCTAAACAATGCACTGCAGGTCCATACTTGCCATGTGGCAGGAAAATATGCATCCACCCCCCTTAAAAAATATGCCCCTAAACAAATCAGTCCATGACTAAGAAGACAAAGCTGCTGCTGCTCATGGCGATGCTAGCGTCGTTGCTACCGGAGTGCTGGTGTCCGCGTCGCCGCCGGTGTTGGTCGTGCTGCAGGCCAGAAAATGACGAGGTCAATAGCAAAACTTTACGTGGCTTGGGCTAGTGTCTACATCGTGGCTGTGGCACCCTACGCAGGCATTTGATGGCACACAAAGCCTCGAGACGAGGTGAGGCACAGAGGTACTCAGCGTGGATGACGGGCATGGCGTGTAGAAGTGCTGCCATGGTCGCGTGCACTCCAGCGTCGTCGTCAGGGCGGGCCATCCTGGCGTACATCCCTCGCTCGCTCGCGTGGTCCTCGTGGACAAAGAAGAGCTTGTCGACGCATCACCGGACAAGCTCCTGCCTAAGCCTCCGGTCGCGGCTCTCCTGCCAGGCGTGCAACAGTCCGTGGGCTGTGGGCACCCGGACGAAGCGCAGCTTCGTGCGCCGCCGTGCCTTGCGCTCGGCGCGGTCGCCCGCGTGCTTTGCCGCCGGCGTGCTTTCGCTCGCCCGGATAGGAGGCGGCTCGGACACGGACACGCTGGGCGGCGGCCGTCTCCAGAGTCGTAGTGTCAAATGCTTTAGTTAGTGTTACAAATAAGATCGTCGTCATCTGCGGCAACCATGCCCGGACAGTGGCCGCCGTGGCAGAAGAAGAAACAGACGCCACGACCTCCGCGCGCCACCGCCACAGTGGAAAGGCATTAAGGAGTGAAGCAGCAGCTCAGTGAGAGGGCGCTCGCGCTCGGTCGTGGAGGGCAGCGAGGCCATTGGCCGCAGCAGCTTGGCGACAGCAGGCGAGCGCAGCGCCCGGACGCGACAGGACACGGCAGTTAGCAAAGTGCAAGGACAGGGAGCCTCGGCGTCCGATCCAGAGCGACGTGCGCGTCGCTAGGTGTTCTGTTCCCTCGACGTCGATTCTGTACATGAACAGGTGTTGGTGCTTACGGGTACGGCAGGAGGTGTGTTACGTGGTGGCGAGGTGGGCGACGACGACGACATGGACAGCAGCAGCAATGAGCAACGACGCTAGCATCGCCACGAGCAGCAGCAGCTTTGTCTTCTCCATCACGGACTGATTTGTTTAGGGGCATATTTTTTAAGGGGTTGTATGCATATTTTCCTGCCACATGGCAAGTATGGACCTACAGTGCATTGTTTAGCAAGTTCATGTATTCAGATGTGTATTTTTTCCAAGTTAGGGGGACCAAGTGGCACCCCACGTCAAGTTTATGGGCCTCTCATGCATTTAACTCTTTTTTATATGTTAATAGAAAAGAAAAGAAAAAGCTAGGATCAAGAGCATATTCATACACACATTCCAATATCATGCTAGAGTGTGTGTGTGGGTCGAATCATACTTGTGAGCTATTTCTAAAATTTAGCACTATTAGATTCATGCAATCTCAACTAAAATCAAGGGGTTAGGTTAACAACTATTTTGGGGCAAGCAGCAAAACCGGCTAAGCCAGGCCTTAGGGTCGGCTAGGTCATTTAGTCTGAACATAAAACTAGGAAACGTGATTTTCAATGTGGATTCCGGATGGAATAAAACCAACCTCCTGTATATGCATATATGAGTTGTTTACGTCGATTGAGACAGCCAACACAATCGAAAAATAAATCTAAACTACTTTTTACTCCAAACTCGAGCTCTTCAAACCTCATTTAGTCGTTGTTCTACGTGTCTGCCGACGAGATTCGTTGCTGATCTAGGTGGTCTTGCAAATCCTAGATTAATACAAGAGTGTACGTACCAAGCATAGAGGGTGCCTGCCCCCCTCAGTCCTTCTCTCCCTCCGCCCGGTAACTCGGTAAGAGTGATTTATGCACTATTAAGGAGCCTGAATTGAAGGCATAACTGTACAACTGTTATGGCCATCAACACATCACCCTTGATATTACTCCAACAACTTCTATAAAATCGGCCTGCGAACTCAGCTGTCCGGCATGTCCCTGGAGACTTGTCTAATGGCATTTTTTTTTTAATTATCATCCATACTTTTTCCTCTGAGAAGGGTTCATCCAGTGATGACAAATCATGTTGGTAAATTGGGAGAATAGTCAAATCTAAAGTGAATGTCCTGATTGGTTAGGCTCTAAAATTTGTGATGCCAAAGTTAGGGCAAGAAAATAGAGGCATGCAAATGCAAATTATAGTTGTTGCCCCTCGACTCAACCTGATATCCTTAGATGGACACCTGCTGCAAGCGGGATCTGTACAACCAAAGCCATCTACTCTTACCTATCAACCCAACAAAACCATACTCTTCCTGCTTTCCGGGGCTCCCGTAGTATCACCGATGATGCAAATCACATTATGCAAAAAATCCGGAAGTCTAAAACCATTCCTCCTCTTCTCAAAACATTTTGCCGGGAGACTAATTAGAGAGCCCCTACGGGGGGAAAAGCAGGTAGGTTCTCTGAACATATTGATCAACATTGTACCCTCTGCGGGCGCCATAGAAGATGATAACTATCTCTTCTTTCAATGCCATCTACCAACTTCGAGGTTTGGGCATCTACAAACCCCCATCCTAACAAATAGCATTACTCACCGGGAGGATGGTGTCAGTTATCTTTACCTTTGTTGCTAACCCCAAACCCTTCGGATCAATCTCTTTTCAGGTTCTTATTCATTATGTGGTACTTATGGAAAGCACGTAATGATAATAGATTCCAAGGAAAAACTTGGACATCCTTTCGGGTACATAGAGCGGCCGAGGCACACATGCAAACGTATCTCCACATCAATGATGGACAGGACCTGGTACACGATATCCGAACACAAGGTAACAATCATTCTCTAGCATATCCATCTACTCAATTTCCCCACGGTCACAACAAAGAATGACTCCATAACGACACCATCGAGGCGGCTCGCATGACAAATTGATACAGCCCAAGGTAAAGTGACATGAGGGTGACCCAGTGCTCATCCTCTTCAACAAGTGCGATGCATCGACAACTCACCTCAACTCAACGAGACATTGCCCTCACGAACGAGCTACATGGTATGAATGCTTCTTCCCCGCATTGTTGTTGGGCCGGTCCCCAGGAGCGATCACCGGCGACGGTCCATGGTCCACGATGCTACACCGACGCATCCATGCCACGGGACTCACATTTTGCGAGGCATTGGGATCTTCTTTGTTAACCACCTTCACGACCTCCTACAAGTTTCTTTTTGCGGGGCAACTATGCGAGGGATTTGGAGTCCATCTTCAACTGCCGAAGCTGCGGCAATGGAGTTAGCTACGGTTCTACTCGCGCATGGGAGTAGATGGAGTACATTTCTTCACCGACAATCAACAGCTTGCCAACTTCATCAATTCGGAGGACAAATCAAACCCACCGGAATGGGAAGCAAAGCCCAAAACCCATGATCGAAGTCTATGATGCATCGCGTCCGGACTCCACCATTCATAGGCATCTAGAGACAATAATATGATGGCAGACTCATTAGCTAAACGGGGCTTTTAGTCCGATACAATCAGGCGATGTTTCTTTCCGCGGTGTATGCAGGCTAACCCGTCTCATGTTCAGTGTGTCCTCTTCTGGACACCCTGCGTTATGTAACCATTAACTAACGTAATGGTTCTAGCGGCGTCTGCCGCTAATCAATGAATTTGTGCTTCCTTGTCAAAAAAATCCTTCACAAAAAAAATATGGTGTTTGTGAGCGTCAAAGTTTTGGTCTGCGTAGATTTTGGCTTCAAACCCAATAATGACCCGAAGTTTAGAAGTGGGTTGGGTAAAGCCCGAAATCTATTTTCTTCAGGTGTACCAAGCAATTTTTTTTTTCATAAATAAAAGAAAAAAAGTCCGAATTCCCTCCCTAACTATCACTTAAAAGTTCACTTTTCCTCCCTCAACGCCAAAAAAACCGGACAAATCACCTCCCTCAACTTTTCAAACCATGCAAATTACCTCCCTCGAAAGGTTTTGAGGGCAGATATTGCTACAATAACAATGGTTTGCCTTTTCCTTTTAAAAATAATTACGGTTGAATCTTTGAAAAATCATAGTAAATCACAGAAAAATCATAAAATGAAAATTCCAATTTCGTTGGACTCACATGATTAGATCTACACATTTAATATATAATATGAAATGATTTAGTACAAAGTTTTTGCTATTAAGGTTTTGTCTTTTTCTTTTTATATTAATTTATTTGAATCTTTAAAAAATCATAGTAAATCATAGAAAAAATCACAAAATAGAAAATCTATTTTTTTTATACTCCACATGTGCATGTCTACACAAAGTGAATATATAATATGGTATGCTTTGGTACAAAATTTTTATTGTAACTTTAGATCTATACTTTTGTGTAATTTATTGAAATAATTAGTAGCTGCAACTTCTATAGTTATTTTTTTTATTTTTTTGGACTAAAGCATACCATATTATATATTAAGTGTGTAGATCTACTCATGTGGAGTCTAACAAACTGGATTTTTCATTATATGATTTTTTTGTGATTTACTATGATTTTTTAAAGATTCAATAGGATTTTTTTTAAAAAAGGAAAAGGCAAACCGATATTCTTGTAGCAATACCGCCCTCAAAACCGCTCAAAGGAGGTAATTTGCATGGTTTGAATAGTTGAGGGATGTGATTTGTCGGTTTTAGCATTGAGGGAAAAAAGCAAAACTTTTGTGATAGTTGAGGGAGGGAATATGGACATTTTCCTAAATAAAAAGGCCCATTATTGCTTCAAAAAGCCCATTATTTGTCGACGCTTGCACGCATTAGGAAAAAGTCCACATTCCTCCCCAACTATCGCGAAGTTCACTTTTCCTCCTCAACTCTAAAACCCGAGGACAAATCCACCTCCCTCAACTTTTTCAAACCATGCATTTTCCTCAGTGTCGGTTTTGAAGGCGGGTTTGCTACAGTAACCCGGCTTGCTAGGCAGTGGATTCCTTTGTCTTCTTTTTTTTTAATTAGGTTGAATCTTTTGACAAATCATAGTAAATCATAGAAAAATCATAAAATAAAAAATCCAGTTTTGTTGGACTCCATATGAGTAGATCTACACAGTGAATATATAATATGATATGCTTTAGTACAAAGTTTTTACTCGAAGGTTTTGTCTTTTTTTTTTTTATTTATTTGTTGAATCTTTGAAAAATCATAGTAAATCACAGAAAAATCATAAAATAGAAAATCAATTTTGTTAGACTCCATATGAGTAGATCTACACGAGTGAATATATAATATGGTATACTTTAGTTCAAAAAAATAATTATAGAATTTCTGACTCCTAATTATTTCAATTAATTATATATTCACTGTGTAGAACTTTGCACTAAAGCATATCATATTATATATTCACTGTGTAGATCTACTCATGTGGAGTTCAACGAACCTAGATTTTTTATTTTATGATTTTCTATGATTTACTATGATTTTTCAAAGATTCAACCTAATTTTAAAAAAAAAAGAAAAGACAAAGGAACGGGGCACTGTAGCAAATCCGGGGTTACTGTGGCAAACCCGCCTTTAAAACCGCCTGAGGGAGTAAAAATGCATGGTTTGAAAAGTTGAGGGAGGTGATTTGTGGGTTTGAAGTTGAGGGAAAAAATGAACTTTTGGGATAAGTTGGGAGGGTGGACTTTTTTCCCCTGCATTATTAGATAAGAAAGCCCATTATTGGCCTATTTGTGGCCCAAGGCGCCTTAGCCACCTTCCACGGTGATCCACCCAGATAGACTCTCGCCCTTGCCGGCCATGGCTACCGGCTTCGTCTCCTCGCCGTCGCGTGGACTGCGCTTAAACCCTAGGCTTCGAGACCCCAATGGCGTCAGCGACAGCGACGGGCAACCGCGACCGCCGCTGCGGCGGCGCCTTCGCATTCGCCTCGCATCGTTCCTCTCGCGCCGCGGCTTCCTCCCGCTCCCTCGTCGCGCCGGCCGGCCTGTGCCCCAGTCGCTGCGGTAATTCCTGCGCCGGCCAGCTATGTTTTTCTTGTGGAGGAAGTTTGTTAGACGTTTTGGTTGGAGAAATTTCTGAATTCCTCTTCTTTTTTTCCGCGGAAGTGAAGGCTCGTCGCGTCAGCCGTGAGGGCGGCGCCGCGGCGCGGTCGTCGTGGCAGCGGACGCGGCGGCAGCGGCGGGAAGCGGGGAGTTTGGCGACGAGGAGAACCCGTATGAGGTAGAATCTGAGTGAAATGGGGGCAAAAGATTCTATCCTTTTCGATTCGTGTTGTGATTTTTTTGTGCTCTTTTTGGGTGTTAGCTTCTGGGCATCAGGCCGCTTGATAGCTTTGATCACATGAAAATGGCCTACAAGGGCAAGAAGAAGCGCAAGGACGCCGAGGAGACTGGAGACGACGAATTCCTTGCTAAGGTAGTGAAGAGTGTTCATCTCTGAGTTCTCTGGGCTAGCATGGCATTGCTTTTGCTAACTGGACTAATTTGGTTGAAATGTTGGGGTTATATAATAGTTGGACAGGGCCTACGACACTGTCATGATGCAGCAGCTGCAATATTTTCCAAAGAAGGAGTCACATACGGGTCTGTTCAGGTCAGTTGCTTTTGCCATGCTTGGATGCACATGATTCTCCTTGGTTGAAAAACACTGTTGTGCAATTGCAAGACGTACATTGTTTTTGTTATATGCTCCTTTATCATCAGTTAGAAGGTAAAAATTATTACACTCTGGACTTGTATTAATCATGAGCCTTACTGAGTTATGCAACATAAATCATGGTCATTGATTGAGCCTTACAAAGGTGCACACTAAATTGGGGTTGCTAGCTAAGCAATGTTATAAATGGCACCATAGATCATCAAGAAGGGTCATACTTGTTATTGGCTCTACTTACCTAGTACATTGAGCTTATGCGATTCAAGCATATATGGTTGCTTTTTCTAAAATGCACTGGTGAAACTATATCTACTTCATTCTGTTACCCCCTTATGGTGATTCTATTCGTTTGTTACCCAATGTTGTTCCCACTATCAGGTATCCAAGGATATCAAGTATGCTGACAATCAACCAATGGTGCCTTGGGGTCCAAGGTACTTTTTACTCAATTTAACTTGGCCTTCATTTCATAACTCAACCTAGATTTTTTAGTGGGTATGATTGTGTGAAGCATGTTTTAAGTTTTATAGAACTGGTGACTTTCTTTGTGAATGTGGGCACTATAATCAATATGAATTAGCCTTTTATGTCATATGGAAACATGATGGAATGGGGTTAGAATTTCTGGTAGGCAACCTACTGACTGTTTTGTAGGAGTATTTGCCTTCCCTGTTTTTCTGTTGATATTCTACGTGTATATGGTCTATCAGAAACATTTGTTTACAGAAATCTACAACTGAATTCTTATTATGAGTTAAGACTACTAGTGTGAAGCTGTTAATGGGTGGTCAACTATTATGCAGATTCTCCAGATCAACAGTGAATGACATGCGCGATAAATATGGCTATATATCAGCAGCATTTGTATGTACTCCTTATCTCAATTCATAAATATATCCGAGCTATTGCTAACATGCTCATTGTAGTGGTTATTCACTTCTATGGCTAGTATTTTGCTATCCACTGGTTTCCCATGTTTATTCTTTTGTCAGAAAAGCTACCATTTAAGATACCAGCTTTAAACTTTTTGTTAAAAAAAAAATGAAAGCTTGAAACATGTTTGGAAGCTTAAAATCATATGTTCTGAGCATTTAAGTTTGGATTTCATGCTTTATTACTCATATTTAATCTACAGAGTTGTTAAAAACCTACTAACTTGAGTCCAAAACAAATACTCCCTCCGTCCCAAAATAGATGTCATTCTCGCTTCCCGAAGTCAACTTTTTAGAACTTTGACCGTATATATTATAGAATATTAATATTTATAATATACAATTAGTATACATCGCTCAATATGCTTTTTAGTATACAACGTTCAATATACTTTAATATAAACTTATTTGGAAATTTAAATGTTGCACACATTTTCTACAAATGTAGTCAAAAGTTTAGAAAGTTTTACTTGCATGCATCCCATAACGACATATATTTTGGGATGGATGGATTATCAATTTTGTGTAATGGATTTGGGCCAAGTGACTGCAGCACTGTTTTCACCACATCCATATTTTTTCATTGTCCATTTTAGAGCGCCAAACATGTTAAAATACAAAAGGCATTTATCCTTTTGGAATTGTGTATGCAATATACTTGTATGCTCTCGCATACCTTGAATAATATGTATGATGGACTGGATGGAGTAGTTTTAAACCTTTTTTGTTATATCCCAAATAAGGCTTTGCACATATCCTTATCACTGTTGATATGTTGTATTCCTTGAAAAGATGTTTATCTACACTATACATTCAGGTTGTTTGGATAGCTATTATGGGCAATGCAGACTGGAAGCCTCTGCAGTTCCTATGTTTTGCTTTCTTCTACAGAATACTACAGAAGCTAAGAGCTACTGAACCAGCAATAACTCCAATATACAATGTGAGACTGTTTTCTGATGCTTCATGTTTGTCATCTAACGAGCTTACAGTTTTACAATTTTTTATGGTTGTCATCTGATGATGTTGCTATCAATCACTTTTTGCCTATCAAAGTTTTCTCTTATCGTTATGATGATTCTATTGATGCTGAAATAATATGTGTTCACATAGCATGTGCTGTGTGGCCAGCATTTCATTTTCTTACTTATCTCTTTGATGATGGGCATCCAAATGTAAAGTTATTCTGAACTCAGTTTGTTATTTTATTCTGGTAACTAATGATGTGCCCAACTAAAAGCTTATGCAAAATTACATAGGATGGTTCTTATTGATGGTGGAACCTTGGCTACCATTTAGGGCTTTTTTTGGAAATGATTAGTAAGATAGTCGCATCTGTTGTGTTTGTAACAGGAATATGGTGAAGTTGAAGGACGAGGGATAAGAATGGCAAAAAGAGTAGTCCGTGCTTTGGGTCTGATATTTGGATGTGTGTTCACTGCATCCCTGGTACGTGGATTCTTATCTGATGCAACTCTGCTAAAATTTTCTCAGTCTATGTCCTCCAGTTTTATGTCTCTGATTGTGATATGTTTGATTGCATTTTGGTTTAATTGTCATCTCCTAATGTTTTCAGGGTTATACGGCAGCTATTAACTTGATTGAGCTTTCAATGCAGCATACTCCCCGTATTGTTTATTACTACCAGGTATGATGACTGCTAGTCCAATTCCTTTTTAAAATCAGATTGCCTGCAGATCCATCTGTTAACATGACATGGTTAGAAAATGTGATTATTGAGAGCTTCAGTATAATGTATATAAATGTATATAGGGTGCAAGTCCTTGGAAAATAATGAACACCGACTTTTTCCCTCAAACACACAGGAGAACTCTGTCCTTGCATTAGGAAGAAATAGTTTTTTTTTTTTTTTTTTTTTTTTTTTTTGAAGCAAGGAAGAAAAAGAGTTTGTTAATTAAATTATATTTGTGCCCATTTTGATGTGTAAACTACACAGCCTAAACAATTGAATACATAAGGTACATAGCAGTAAGTCATGGTATGTATGGTTGTAGGGATATATGATTGGCATTGGAAGTGTAGGCACTGGGTGGAGTTCATGGAACGAGCTCTCGTTTGGTCCTTTGTTACATGTTATATGCCATTTTTATTGCAGTCTTACTGGATGCCATTGATGTCAAAAAAAAAAAAAAATGTGAGGAGGGTAACTAACTGGCTGATGCTTTGCCCCAGGAGCTGATTTGTACTACGGCTGCTTCCATTCTTCTGTACATCACAGCTTCATACTACAGATAAACACACACGATGAGCAATTATGGTCTGGCTTAGACGACCGAGATGTGTTAGTACATGCCTCAACTTGTGGACTGATGGTGCCTCGTGCATCAAGGGATAGTCGAGAATCCAAAATTTTTGTAGCATACTTCCACCAGCATGTGTCAGCTTTCAGGTAGAGAGTTCTTAGTGCAGGATCTTATGTGACCAGTTATGGATTCAGTAGCAAACACAGATGGCTGAAGAGAAACATTTGACGTGAATATTTCAACAGCAGCGTTGTGTATGAAATTTTTATTCAGAACTTGGACATGCTTAGGCAACAAGGTTAACTACAACGTGCTTGTGCTTTGTTTTTTGCCTTGATCAATGAATGAATGGAAGTACTTGTTGCTTCTGTGAGCTGCCTCTCCGAGCCCCTTTTTGCCATGAATAGCTGCAGTAAAATTTAGGGTGTTACAGGAGCTACACCATCGTGGGAGCTGAAATGGTCTAATACAGTCCGTGCATCAATAGACTCACTTTTAGGTCCAGTGCCCATGTAGGGAAGTTGTGACCATCAAGAGTGAGTTGGTTGAACTCTCGGTTTGTCATGCTACAATTGTGTATTGCCATAGATTTAATTAATGAGTAAATAAATTTTAGGCATGAATGTAATAATGAAATATAAATTTTCACAAATTGAATAGAATGGGAATTAAAAATGATCAAGTGAAACTTGAATTAGAAAAAGAAAAAATGTAATTACAATGGAATAAAAGTAAAGTAACCACCATGTGGGTGCACACTTTATTATATTCCAAAATTAAGTTGAAGCTTAATCGTTACAATGGAGTTTCATATGAATTTCATGGGCATTAATTAGACCGGCGTGACACCATATTAATGATGAGATGATAAGAGTTTCATGGGAGTAGAGAGTTTTCATCCCTATAAAACTCTTCTTCCGCATCAAGCTTCTAAAAATCTGAATGCGTTGGTACGTAACATAAAACACTCTTTTGAGACCGGCCTAACAGCACATACAACGCATACACACAGGCACATGTTTCGCGCCGGCCAGGAATAACCTGCGGGCGGTTGGTTCGGTTGATGCCGGCTCTTGGGCGTCCTTCTCGCTTAGGGCAGGAGCACGGCCCCTCACCATCTGTGCTGTGGAGGGAGGCAGCCCACACTGCCTCCATTCGCGAGCCAGCGAGCTGACCGTCCGTGAGGACACTAATCCATGTGCGGATGATGCGGGGAGGAGGTGAAGCGATGTCGTCGACGCGGTGATGGTGGTGGAGACAACGACATTGGATCAACGCCGGTGTACGCCATGAAATGCGAAGGTTCGGACATGCGTGCAACTATTCATCGAGGTACGATGCCGCCGCCGCCCATGTCGTTGGCTTACCTCATACTACAAGCTGTCATGTTTCCATTTCCATTATGCACACCTATGCGGGTAGCATTTTGACATCATATTGTTCAAAAACGATCTCTAACGTATGATCGCCACCTAAAAATGATACCCGCATAGGTGTGCATGATGGAATTGGGACCATAACGGCCTGTAGTACGAGGTAAGCCAACGGCATGGGGGTGGCAGCATCATACCTCAGCTTGAGCGAGGATGGCCGCACGCATGTCCCAAACCTTCGCATCTCATGGCGTACGCCGGCGTTGATCCAATCCTGCTTCTCCACCACCATCACCGGCATCGCCGGAACGCGCCGACGACGTCGCTCACCTCCTCTCCACATCATCCGCGACATGGATAGTGTTACACGTGGAAATGCGAGAAATGTAAAGTGACAAGAAGAATAGTGTTGAAGTGCGCTCTCTTTTCCATTGATCTTTTCATGTATATATGTGCAACGCCTCATCAAGGTGATGGAGGTTTATAAGCCATCAAACCAGCCATAAGAGGTTATTAACCCCTATTAAAATAAAGGTTACAAGGAGATTTAAGGATGAGATTAATATTTGTAACAGAAATGTTCGCTCTTCTCATGTAGCCATGCACGCTGGCTGCTTGTATAAATGGCTTCACACAAACATGGTTAAACCGATGCAGTAATTAGCTGCTCTCAGCTAGCTGCAGTAATTAGGTTGACCAAAAATCCGAAGTGCATTTTGCCCAAGCAAGCTCCTTGTTTCTTTGCATCAGTTGGCTGTTGCTCCTCGCAACCAAACATGGCTTGCTGGCCGACGAGGCCGGCTAGTTCATGGTGAGCAAAGGTAATGTACTGAGCAACTTCAGCTGGTGGCCAGGATGAACACGTTGGGCCTGGTGGGGCGTGCGCCGGCGTCGGAGCAATTTCCTCCTCGTCAGACACAATCGGCTCCAGTGCCGAATCGCACCGAGCGACTGCGAGCACTTCGAGAACTGGTGCCCAGCGGCGGCCAGTGCAACAACCTTCCGCCATCGAGGTGATTGTTAATTTGTTACTGTGAATGACATGCAATGCGATACAAAACCAACGCTGGTATTTTGGTGTTTTCATTCCTAACCTCTTTGGAGTTCTTTCACGCCCTCTGCCAGAAGCAGCGCACGCTCTGACCAGAAAATGGCAAATAACCAAACACGAGAGATCACACTCAGGGAATGCATGCATGTTATGGCAAATTCAAGCTCTTGAATCACATTAAAATTGTATTCTCTACTCTTATGTTATGTTTCATATTTACTCAGCGTGCGTGTGTGCCCAGGCAAATCAGCTCAAGCATTCACAACCTCCACCAACATTTCGTGTCAAGCGCTGCTGCAGTACATCAGAAGAAATCACTAGGCTTTCTATCCTAATGTTCTGCTCCTGCAAAAGCATGTGACAGCATTTTTTGCCAGCCCTTGAAGCTCCTGGAAAGGGAACGGCAAAAGATGCATTAGAACAGGATGCCGTACAATCAGTAAACTAGTTGTACAGAATGGGCAGAAATTTCGTTGTTTTCAAGCTGTAAGCCAAATTAGTCATGAAAGCTTTCAAGCAAAAACATTACATGTTATTTGTGAAAGAAGGTAAGCAGTGTGTCACACAGAAGGTATTTTCAATGTTTTGGTTCTTACAGGCCTTGACCACAAGAATAACTGCAGCCGAATTCAGCTGCAAATATTAAACTTCAGGTATATATGCATCATCCATCCAACACAGAAAAAAAAAAAAAAAAAAAAAAATCAAAGGTTTTTTACTATCACAAATCCTGCTGTGTATGTGTTGACAAAAAGGTTGAACATTCATCATTATCTTAATTAACATTCCACATATGTCAAGAGCCCTTTGTGAACCTAGTACAGGTAGATTTAACTGAAACAGGATATGTTGTATCATGTCTATTTCAGCTGATCAAAACAGTAGCGATGTACTGGTGTTTTCTCTAGCATATAAAATTAAAATTTCCATGACTGATATTCTTTTTAGCTCTATTTTTTTTCCCTCGAACATGCAGGTGAACTCTATTCTTTTAGCTCTATAGTAGAGCCTTGTGTAGGAAAGGTATAAATAATCACAATACAAAGAGTGTTAAATCGTTCTGTTTTCTTATAAGGACTCAAATATATTAAAACAGTTAATACGGAGTACAAAGTTTTAGGATCTTCCATCGCAAAGGATAACCTTGGAGCAACCTAGCTACGACAAGTCAAATGAGATAACTCATAGAGATGCTAATTTGTGTGGGTACATAGGTATGTATGAATCATAATCCATTCTACCGGAGTGAACTCGTGATGTTCCCGTTTGGGCCTTGGGAAGGAAGTGGCCACAACGAAGGCATCGAGTATCCTCCTTGTTGAACTCTAATAGCGCCGACTCTCCCTCAACTATCTAATGGGCCTGTCTATGAGGGAAGAGCTTGAGCCATAGATATTGATTAAGCTTCACCGGACTCAAGATACTACCGATAACGGCGATACTTCTAACATTGAATCTAAGGATCAGCTTCTCGACGGAAGTCGGAGGTCAGCCTGAACATTAGGAATAGCTTTGCCACTTCTACAGTCGCTACCCTGGAGCTCCATCAGTCCACCGCATTTAATGAACACGAAAGACAGCACAAAAGCCATCAGAATTTTGTGTGCTCGCGCAAGAAGGACGCAAGAGAAGACTGGACCAGGCCAATACCATCCCAGCAGCAGGCCAGCGCAGCCAAGTTTTTTTTAGAAAAGGGGCGCAGCTAAGCCTTGCCACGCAACACCTCGCAAAACCAAAGCATGCATCAAGACAGGCCGTGTGCCAGTGGCAGAAGTGGTGGAGATAGGTGAAGGGGCTCCAGCATTGGTGCAGGCTGGCTGGGGCCAGAAAAGGCCACGCTTCTGAGCCCAACATTAGCATGAACATCTAGGTATGTGCTGTCCACCCAGAACAGCAACACTGAGGCTGAGCCACCGCACCAGCAATCTAACCAAAGCTACCTCCACATTCACCAAGCACCAAAAAAGCGGAAGGAGAAAATAGGTGGCTTTATTCTGGCACTCAACTCATTGCACCAGTGGAGACTGCCGCCGGCAACAACACCAACAAGGAGTCTGCCCACCACCTCCAGGACGAGGGAGAAGAGAAACCACCATCCCGACACAGCACCCGCCACCCAGGCAAACTGAAATAACTCACTAGACTTGAGCCAACTACAGAAGGAGCCAGTCCACCACCCTCACCATTGGTGAGCTCGTCGGAGGAACCGATGGTGGGTGTAGAAACTGGGAAGACTGTGGAGCCTCTTTTGAACGCGAGCTCTCCTCTGTCGTGTCTTCGTTTAGATTGAGGTTAGATACAGGCACTGGATTGAAACCACGTGAATGTTCACATTTTTCTAAAATGTATTTACACACCAAAAAAAAGCTTCAGGTAATGTCGCCAGGTATGCCAACCTATGGTGCTGGTGTTACTAATTTCAAAATTGTGAGCAAATATTTTGCAATCCAAAACTCCAGTAGCTACACAAGCTAAGAAAAATGAATGCAGTGAAGAAACATTTTAATAGGTTATTAGACGCATCAAAACTGGTTAGGAATACTTACTTGTGATCAAGATGTGCTTATAACTTCACCACCAGGAAATGCTGCCTTTGTTGCTTCATAGGAAACTTTGATGGAGTGCTTCCACATTCCAGTAACCTCTCCAGAAGTTTTTCCATTTACTTGTGGGGGTGTATCCATTGGCAAGGAGTAGCCAGAGAGTAAAATGACCGACCCATACACCATCTTTGCTGATATAGTTTGAAATGAGACAGTTAGAATATAGGTTTTCCTTATGTACATCAAAATACTCATTTCTGCCTTTAGTAGAACAAGCATAAAAATTAACTGAGAAAAATTGGGAATGACAAGTCAGTTAACAAAAAAATGTTTCCACTGACAAGATCCACCACAAGTACAGATTCTGCATCAGAGGAAACTAGGATTGACCACACCCCACATCAGCATCAATCAACACTCTCCCTTAACTAGCCTTGTAAATGGTTTGGTTGCACTCAACCTGTCAAACTGCACCAGATCAGTCCAGTTAAACTGGATTTGCATGGTTTAGCTGGTTTGGGGTTAAAAGTGTTTGTTTACAGCCAGTGAGCCAAGCTGAACCCATACCAAGTCTTGGCTGAGCTCTCAGCTCCTTGAGGAGGCTACAAAGGTCATGGTTTCTTCCTCTGAAGATCAACACATACTGGTATCCAATTAAACATATCCACAATGAAGGCTGAGGTCTTTATTTCCTCAATGACCATCAGTGGTACTAATCAGAGCTGCTCTTTGCTGCTTGTGATAAGCTCAACAATGAGGACATGTGGTGGTTGCTGACTCGCTGTTGATTTTCGTGTTACCTCTGTGTGCAAGTGGGTTGCCGTGGGTTAGTTGTCAGGGCTATTGTGTTCTGGTTTTACTTTTAGGGAGTTTTTTGTTTATTAAACTGTGCATCTGTAGGGCTGGTTTTCCTTTATAATAAGCTAATTCCATTCTTGTTAATTGAACGGCAGAGCTCCTGCCATTATGTTAAAAAATGGTATTTCAACATTAGAAGTACTAACATACAAAAAGGAAATTATACAGGGGAGACAATACATAATTAGAAATTGCTTTTCAAGAATAACTTCGCCTCGACAAGCTTACATGACAATATCCATGTGACGAGGTACATAATGACCACCTCCTATACCTAGTAGAACCTTTTCACAGTTCCTGCATAACAAGAAATGAGTTAAAATGTGCTTATAAGAAGGAAAAAAAAAAAAGGTGGGAGTCAGAATACAGGGCAGACCCAGTGCCAGATGCTCCCACATGAGTAGGGTCTCCGGCACTGGGTCTATGTAACAGATAAATGCTTACATGAAAAGGAAATTTCAAGATAAGTGGACACCATCACAGAGATGCTCATATGTAGAAAATACAATAGGATGTGAGGTAGGACCAATGTGGGCGATGTCACTAAATGTCATAGAAACACCTATGGTAGTTTACAACTAAGATGGATTTTGTGATGGTATTTAAATTCACCTAATTTAAATTTAAAAAGCAATTTCATTGGTAAAATAACAATGAAGCAAAATGTGAATGATGTATGCAATCAACAGTGGTGTACAAGGAATCTAAGATTTTGCATTATGCAAAAACAGCCAGAGCCTGGCTGGTAAAGAAAACAGGGGACGAGATTAATTTGAGATCCAATTTGACAAGTTCTACTTATCCACTAAACACTTATATGTTCTCATTTGAAATTTGCAACTTTGGACTTTGAGAAAATTGGATGGATATGCTGGGCAATGCTGGGAACAACACAGTTGCAAGAATGCAAGGCAATTTTAAGTTCCACCAAGTGTGTTACTGCTTTTAGAATTTTTAATATGATTCATTATTTATTTATTGAAAAATACTAAAGTGTATCGGTATATTGTTTTTTTTTAGAAAATGGTGTATCCCCTTATCCGTATATGTGCCTGATACTGATAAGTGTATACATAGATCATGATACTGACCCAACTCTCTGGTGTTTGGTCTATGTGCTCATATCAATAATCCCGCCCCCCCTAATTTTAGCAACATGAAATACCAATTTCTGTCCTACAAATCTACAATCTACATTTCATTGATGATAATACTTTGTGATATAGTAAAATCCCCACGATGCTACTTTACATACAAGGAAAAATGCATATGGCCATACCCTTGCTAACTTCCAATAGCATCTCCATCCTCCAGACCAAGCCCTTTCCATAGAAACCTGCAATAGTTGAAAGAAAATCAATCCCATGTTTTCTTTGTGAAGGTGACATTATCAGAGAACAGTTAAAAGCTAACATTCAAAATAAAGTATAATAAGACAGTAATAGCAATACTTAATTGGGTACATATCACAAATCACATGAAAAGCTTTTCAATACTTTGAGAAAGTGTAGTTGATTGGGTATAGTGTGGGATGAATCGCATTGAGGATCTTAGAGAAATCAGAGATACACAATTAAACGAGATTTTAAAAGGATGTGCTTATGTTCTGAGAGAGGTTCACATGTGATCCTGGCCCACATTACATGATCTGATATTCTGATGGCACAAGACAGAAGTTTCCACTTTCCAACTGATGTATTGGCATTGCACCAAATTTTGATGTATAAGATCTTTTGTTTTTGAATCTCCTCATGCTACATGATCCTGACAGCCCCAACAAATAAACAGCCCAACAAATAAACACTGTCTGCTTGTGCAAATCCACAAAAAAAAACTAAGAAGTACATTGTAATGAACACAGAGAGGGAGGGAAGGAGAGAGCTCACTAGAGCAATTGCTCTTTGCGAGCATCTTGTCTACCCCAGTGGTCTTCTGTACTTCCTGGCATTATTACAGCAGTCCAATACTGAGGTTAGCAATTCAGATCCAGTAGAAATGATGGGAGTATCAAACCTAATATTCATTATGCCTATTAATTCATCTGCTGGAGTGGTCAACTGAGCTATATTTACATCAGTGAGTTGAGTTCACATAAACTCAAGGCCTTTTGAAAGGTCCACAAGATAGAGCACAAAATATTGGTTGCCTGCATCTTGTTTATCCTGTCCATGTTATAAGAATCATCTTTTCCAAAAGTTCACATGCTTAAGTTGACTACCTTTTTTATTTATGATTTTTCTGAGGATATGACTATATAATCTTCTATAGTGCAGTAATCAACTCTTAGAACTCAAAATGAAAAGAACAAAACATGTTAAAACTATAAGCTTATGCAAACCATATCAAATGTATGTTGACACAATAAAAAAAAAAAGAAACAACTGAATACAGATCATTGTAAATGACTGAGCTTTAAAATTTTGTGTTCTTGTATAGAAACGTCTGGTATCAAACTGGATCAATTGTTGCACAGTCAATAGGGGCAAATTACCATGGAACTAAAACAAAAGTCAAAAGGTAATTTAAACCAGATGTAGTATACTGTATACACTAACTTGCAAAAGTAAAAATCGACAGGGGAAAAACAATAAAGGAATAACATCCCACCCACAAGTATAGTATGGTTCCAGTACTGATTCCAATTAAGTCAAACAATATGTTGGAAAGACTCCTGATTATGGAAATACATGGCACTTGCAAGTTGCAACTTCAAAACGGATTGTGCTGCTTGAAGAATGTGAACAAGGGTTGAGGATGATGCAAATGTAGGAGGCAAAAGAGGTTGCTAAGCTAACTGTAGGGCTTTTTTCTGTAAACTGTAAAAAGAACTTTCAAGAGGGTCCATGGCAAAAGATAAGTTAGGATGATGACATGCAAGAAACAAAAAGAAAAGGATGCACATAAGCACATACCTATCTCAACAAACATGGTGGGTGTGCTGGTAACTGGTCCATGGTGAGTAGCCTCAAGCGTAATCTTCAAAAACAATCATAATTATAGATCAGTTCTGTTCACTCAAAAGTCATGGGTCACTATTGCAAAGCAAACTACCTCAAACTCTGGAACAAGGCCTTGTTCTGCAGCTATCTTTTGCATCAATCGGAGCCAAGATCCCATGCGAGGATTTGAATTGCTGCCCACCCAGGAATCCCTCCCTGGGGTGGGGGTTTCATCCTCCTTCAGATGCGGCACACCTTTATATGTGTGTCTACCCGGTAAAAACATATGTACATTATCAAGTATAAACAGACAGTTGATGAAATGATAATTTGAACAAACCAAAAGATGTCTATGCATGTTGCTCAAAAAACATGATGCTATAACTAGTAGACAAAACAATAACAACTACATGGAAGGACACTACAGAACTTGTTGGATTGTGTGTACAAAAGCAAAACCAATGGACTGCCAGGATGCTATAAATAACATTGTTCAGCCAAAAAAAAAAATCAAGCATTTGACCTCGCCATTGGGATAAATAGGATCACAGATGGAGAAGAACAGACCAATTGGATGCACTGTGAGTGCTGGACGTTTGAGACTGCAGTGTGTTTGCTGAGGAATATGACCTCAGAAACAGACTCTCCAGTGGCTTCCGCCAGCTTGTCAAGATCATCCTCTGCGATAATGCTACGCTCATGCTTCAATAATCGAACACTCCCATTAGTAAAACTCTCCATCCCCTCCTACAAAAAACAATATGGCCACACATTAATTGGAACCAGAACCATGAATTAAAATATGAATTCAGAAAACTGCTGAAATTAAAGGTATCAACTAACATCAGTTCAAGTCTGCCTTTTCATATATTTTTTTGGCAATTTCCTTTTCACATTATTAAAGAAATAGATTAAAACTTAAATGAGTTCAGATCCCCTTCTCCCAGGTGGCCTGGTACATAATGCATTTGTGTCCATTACATGACCTGAGGTTTCAGTCTCAGAATACCACTGAGAAAAAATGCATTTTATGCAGCATCAACTCATGAAGTCACTGTCTCGCTGAGCTTAAAATTCTAAAACAGGAATGCAGTCAAGTCCAGTGTACTTCTCATAGAACAAATAATGTAAGAATAATACTCAATGCACAGACTGCGAAAAGTATAATGAACAAATGGCGAAGCATGTCAAATTTTATTCAATAACCCAGCACAAGGACATGGGCTGAAGCCTTTAGGGACATGAGTGCAAGATATCAGGCATCAATAATTTGAAGCCTGTTTGGATCCACTAATGCTTAATAGTTAGCATCTAAAAAAATAGTTCTAGTGAATCCAAACAGACCTGCTAATAGACCACCTAAACACTTACAATTAGCTAGCTGGCCTGTTAGGATATCAAGAGCTAATTGTTAACTAGCTAAAAAATTAGCTAAAATTAGAGCTAGCCCATCCAAAACAGGAGGGCCAATTTGTGCCAAGTCTCCAACTAGCTGTTAGCCAATAGTTGGCCAATTTTAACTATTTTGGGCTAATTTTTAGTCCCAACTAGTAAATATCCCTATCTCGTCCAAACAACAGTTAGCAACCCCTTAACTAATAGTTAGCTAGCTAACTGATATTAGTAGTGGATCCAAACAGGTCTAAAATGTAAATGAATATGTTGGTCCCCTCCATCTCCCAAGTTGGATCAACCTTTAGAAAAATACTACACACAAGCCCGGTGTCAGGAAGCCATGATCTCAATAACTGATTATCTTTTTCTATCATGGGCTATAAAATTGCCTTCCACACTGCTAAGACAGGATACCTGTGTCCAAAAGAACTTTTGGTAAAAGTAATACTAAGGACAAAATTCATCATACCTATATTCGTGGCTACTTGAAAATCCTGTAGGCGTGATACTCATTTATACATCCCTGAATTGCACAGGTGCCTAAAGCTACATGATGATGCATCCTGTTTCACCCCTCAAACACAAACCATCCGGAGCAGTGGAGCACTAGGCACAATCTCAACTCACAATAATGACAAGCAGCACCGCAACCCTAATGTCCTAGCAACTCCACAGATAATATTGGTGATCGACGCATACGAATTACTACAAATAGGAGATAGCGCAACACGGATGGACCAAATCGAGACTTATGGGGATTGATTGAATCAGATCAGATAGATAGACAGAAGAAGCTCTGTTTTGTTCTTACGGCGATGGGCGGGCCGGGGACCATCCGGCATGGCGAGGAAGGCGGCGGCGGGCCCAATGGACGCCGGGTCCGACGTCGTGGCCACCACTAGCACCACCATCTTCTCCCCTCAGACTCCAAACCCCGGCTGCTTCGCGAGCACCTACACCACCAACGCAAGTACTTATACGAGGATACTACGAGGATTTCGTGAACCCCTTCAAAAACTGCGGCGGACGGGGAATCGGGAGTCCAGTATCTGTGGGCTGTGCCTCATACAGGCTGTGGGGCTGCTGGGTCTACCGAAATTCCTTGAACCCCTTAATCTTTTTAAAAAAAAATCATAGCATAAAAATCATAAAATAGAAAACTAAATGAAGAGAAGGGTCAGCAGGTTATACAAAAAAAAAAAGGTTTTGCGGTTAAAAGTAAGATTTTCCCCTCACGAAGTTTAAAACCGGACAAACTGTTCCCTCAGTTTTTAAAACCATGTAGTTTACCACCCAAGATGGTTTTGAAGAGCGGTTTTGTCTTTCTTTCTTATTTATTTCTGTTTAATCTAAGAAAATTCAGAGTAAATCACATATAAATTCTTGTTTATTGTAGATTTACATCTATGTTTTTCTATAATTAATTAGAATAATTCATAACTACAGTTTTATGGACCAATTGTAGTGAAATTAGTATGGTAGTCTATCTTATTGTATGCTTAAATTGTAGCAAAAAATTTCATACTCATTGGATCATGAATAACTTAGTTATAGATT